>JAJHSJ010000018.1:51229652-51318939 GCA_021015155.1 Magnolia officinalis
TTATTTTTTATTTCATCATCCTTAGTATCTCGGTCAAGATTGAAGACAGTTACCTTTGTAATCATGCGATGTTGGATTGTTATGCGAAGACAGTTACCTTTGTAGCGCCAGGAAGAGAACCACTTATGATTCAAGGGAAGAAGAAGAATGAGAAGATCGAGCGTGTCATGACGTTGATTGGTGGTGAGAAACAAGAAACGACAGTGGATTTGATTCCGATTGTGCAGGAATATCTTGAAGTTTTTCAAGATATATCAGGACTACCACCTCGGTGAGAAGTGGATTTTGGTATCGATCTCCTACTAGGATCGGCACCAATATCTATATCTCCATATCGAATAGCGCCTATTGAACTAAAGTAGTTGAAGGAGCAGTTGGAAGAATTGAGGTCCCGAGGATTTATTCGACCAAGTACTTCTCCTCAGGGTGTGCCAGTACTTTTTGTAAATAAGAAGGATGACACTCGACATTTGTGTATTGATTATCGCCACTTAAATCAGATGACGATTAACAATAAGTACCCATTACCCCGTATAGATGATTTGTTTGATCAATTGAAAGGATCTCGATATTTTTCTAAGATCGATTTGAGATCAGGTTACCACCAACTACGTGTTAAAGAAGAGGATATCTATAAAACTGCTTTTAGAACGCGTTATAGTCATTATGAATTCTTGGTCATGCCGTTCGGGTTGACCAATGCACCTGCATTATTTATGAACCTGATGAATAGGGTGTTCCAATCTTATCTGGATAACTTTATCATCGTGTTCATTGATGACATTCTGATTTACTCGAAGACTAGTGAAGAGCATGAGCTGCATCTAAGGACGGCGTTGCAGACTCTAAAAGATAACTAGTTGTATGCTAAGTTTTCTAAGTGTGAGTTCTGAAAGGAGAGTGTTAAATCTCTTGGGCATATTGTTTCAAAAAAGGGCATTGCGGTTGATCCTATGAAGATCGAAGCTGTGGTGAAGTGGGAACAAGCCGCAAGTGTGTCAGAAGTTAGAAGCTTTCTTGGGCTCGCTGGATATTATAGAAGGTTTATTTAAGATTTTTCAAAGATTGTCGGACCGCTAACGAGTTTAACTCGAAAGGAGTGCCCTTCAAGTGGACTAAAAAGTACGAAGAAGCTTTTGTTGAACTAAAGCAACTCTTAACCTCAACTCTTGTCATAACCCTCTTGAAGAATGGGTTGATATTTGAAGTTTAACACCGATGCATCAACTAAAGGTCTAGGTTGTGTATTAATGCAAGGGGTAAGGTGATCACATATGCATCAAGGTAGCTTAAACTCCATGAGCGTAATTATCCAACCCATGATCCAGAGTTGGGTGCTATTGTATTTGCGTTGAAGATTTGGCGGCATTACTTATAGGCGAACTGTTCGAGCTTTATACAGATCATAAGAGTTTGAGGTACCTATTCTCTCAGAAGGACTTGAACATGAGGTAGAGAAGATGAATGAATTTTCTTAAGGATTATGATTTCTCGTTGTCCTATCATTCGAGTAAGGCTAATTTGGTTGCTGATGCTTTGAGTAGAAAAGAATATAAACAAAAGAGTGTAGCCAGCTTAATGGTACACGAATGGGAAATGTTGAATTTCATTAGAGAGTTTGACATTCAATTAAATTTTCAAGAGAAGAAGATTTGTATATGTAATATTATGGTAAAATGGACCCTCATGGAGCGAATAATTGAAGCTCAAATGAATGATGAGTGGTTTTTTAAAATGACGGCCAAGTATCAGAATGATAAGACTTCAGATTGGAGTATAGGAAACGATAAAGGAATTCAATATCGAGGTTGACTCTGTGTGCCTAATATTCCAGATCTAAAAGATGATATTTTAAATGATGCGCACTGAACTAAGTTTACAATTCACCCGGAAAGCACAAAGATGTACTATAGTGTGAAACGATCATTTTGGTGGCCGAATATGAAGAGAGAAATCACCGATTATGTGTCGAGATGTTTTGTATGTTAGCAGGTAAAAGCGATCATGAGAACCCATCAGGACTATTGCAGCCTTTGAAAGTACCTGAGTGGAAGTGAGATTGTATCTCTATGGACTTTATAGTTGGTCTACTACTAAGACGCAGATGGATCACGATTCAATTTGGGAAATTGTCGATAGACTGACCAAGTCAGCGCACTTTATTCCTATCCGTATCAATTATTCAATGGAGGAACTCGTCAAGCTATACATCAAGGAAATAGTGAGACTTCATGGTATCCCTAGTTCTATTGTATCAAATCGAGACCTACGTTTTACTTCGTGATTCTGGACAAGTCTACAGGAAGCTATGGGTATGACTACGGACTACAGTACAATATATCATCTACAATCTAATGGGTAAATGGAACGTGTGAATTAAATATTAGAAGACCTGTTACGTGCATGTGCTCTGGATTTCAAGGGAAGTTGGGACGACAACGTACATTATGCTGAATTCACCTACAACAATAGTTACCAAGCAAGCATCGGTATGGATCTGTACGAAGTCTTGTATGGACGTCCTTGCCGAGCACCTAACTATTGGGCTGAGGTAGGTGGGAAATATTTAATTGGGCTAGATGTTGTACAAGAAGCTGCCAAGAAAGTTGAAATTATTCGAAAGCGACTACAAGCTGCTCAGAGTTGTCAAAAGAGCTACACCGACAATCGAAGACAAGATCTAGAGTTCACAGTAGGAGACCACGTGTTTTTGAATGTTTCCCCCATGAACGGATTGATGCGATTTGGTACTAAGGGAAACTCGCACCACACGTTTTATCGGACCATTTGAAATATTAGAGTGGATTGGAGCAGTGACATATCGGCTTGCGTTACCTCCTCAGGTTGGCCAGTGTCCAAATGTTTTCATGTATCATGCTACGAAAGTACAGGAGAGATGATTCTCATGTGATTGACTGGTAAGATCTCATTTACAGGAAGATACATTTTACGTGGAGAAACCAATTAAAATACTAGATCGTAGGAGCACGCGTTGCGCACTAAGACGGTACATTTAGTCAAGGTTTTATAAAGTCATCATGAAGTAGACGAAGCATCTTGGAAGCAGGAAATAAATTCTCGAAAAATATCCTCATATCTTTGAGCAGTAGTTTCACAGGTAAATTTCGAGGACAAAAATTTTCTTTTAGGGGGGTAGTAATGGCCGAAAATTTTAATAATAATAATAATACTATATATATATATATATATATATATATATATATATATATATATAATATTATATATAGCTATATATATAATATATATATATATATATAATCTTCCTTTCCTCGCATCTGTCAAGATTTAAACCTTCGCATCTGTCAAGAAAACAAAAACGTCGAAAAAAGAGTTCTAATCGAAATTAAATATTAATAAAAGGCTACCTATGACAACAGAAAAAGGGAGGAAGAGAATTTTTGATAGCTTAGATAAGGTATGTATATCGTCCTCTCTTTTAGTATTTTTTTTACACATTTAATGTAATCTGATCCGATGTATGCAATGAACCGTGTGGATCAGCTACATTCATTGCATTGAATTATGGGTAGATACATGTAAAGGTGAGGGGAGTCTAAAATTCTGTAATTGTAATTGTGTACATTGATCAAATTAAATTAGATCTGTATGGATCATATGATCCCTGAGGCCAAAATATACAAGGGCTCTAATTTTCAGATCAATCTGACCATCGGATGAGCCACATTAGTCAGATCTAGAAGTGTTTTAATAAGGGAATTTTAGATTTTTGCATAAGTGTTGGTATCGCTTGGCGTAGAAGGTCGAGATGGGCCATTGGTATATGTGTGGTTAGATCCACACCATTCATCCAATGTGTGGAGGCAAAACATGACAAGACCTTAAGAATTCGAATGATCTAATCATCCGATGGGCCATCCCAATCAAGTAATTTCCAATCAATTTTATAATCTTAAAAAGGAAATAAAAGATAGAAATATAAAATAGGAATTTTAATTATTTGATCATTCTGGATTTGGCCACCTAGGATGTTAATCAAATGTGGGCCCCACCATGTAATAAAAAAATAGATGAATAATAATATCGTTATATAATTGATAGGACTTTGGAATTCAAACCAACCTAATTACGTTGCGAAGTCTATATTGCCAGACTCAGGTGAGTAATCCAACTTGTCTCATAATTCATTAAAATTAAAATAAATCGTTTGTGATTGATATACTGATTTGAGTATTTTGTTATGATAATTGTACGCTAAATTCATATGTGAATATTCTGATTAAGACATCTATGTCAAATATGAAAAATATGCATTTACATATCATCCATCATTCATTGCATTTGCATAATGCATGGTCGATCATAGGAGCCCTCCCTGGAAGAAATGTCGATCCTAATAGAGCGCTTACTGGATGTGGGTTATGCCCAAGCCTACCGAAAGGTGAAAGGCTACCCAACGACTAGATGCGGGTTGACGACCTCTAACCCAAGCAGATGAACGATCATTCCATTTAATGCATTTATACACCATTTTACATTCACATCATAGTGCATACATTTTTGTATTTAATTGCTATGATTATGAACCATGCTGGGCTATTTCATTAAGCCTGATCAGCTTACCTTTTAATTAATGGAAAAACCTTACAGAGGATCCATTAGCAGATGATGTGGCGCAAGAACCGGAAGGATCCACTGTACCTGAACACGACCTATGTGAAACGTGGCTATACTTATCTGAAGATGAAGTGGCAGCATTAGACCATTCCTGATTATGTGATTTGTTAGCATAGTTTAATTAACGTACAATGCATATTGGTATTGATTTTGAGATTTTAAGAAATTATTTAGATTTATTTCATTGAAACAATGTTAGCATGGAATAAACATAATTATAGTATGATGTTATAATAAATGAATGGTTTTTAAGGTTTATTTTATTTTAAGGGTCGTCAAGATTTAGATATGTATGGTTGATTGGTGTTAAGTGTTATGTATGTGTGATTGAGATTATGATGGAACTTATATTGAATATAATTATCACATCTTATTAAACTGATTAAGGAATTAAGTTAATACATTGTGTACGAGTCATGAACTGAAACTCGGGTCTGAGGGTGTACACTCCGTACCCGAATTTTGGGGCGTGACAGATATACAACCCTCATTTTCTTGTAATTATTGTTGAATGATACATATGTAGTTTTCTACTTGAAATGTATGTTTGAACTATATGCGTCTCATGAAGTTAATTAGTTTTATTTGAACACAGTCAATACAAATGATAGATGTGGACGTCCATTGGGTGAAGATCACATTGCATGAGCTACCCTGCGAAAACCATGCAGATGGAATGATTGATTCTAACTATCCAATTAATCTCCTATGAAATGGATGGTAGAGATCATTTACATGAAGATTAGCCCAATCAACAATTTAAACCATCTATTTGTTGGGTCTCCCTCATGGATTGGGTGTTGTAGACGATTCCGGTCAAAAATCTTAATCTGAATTACATAAATCAGATCACTAAGGGCAAGTTCGGATACCACCAAGATAAGTGACTTATTTTAGATAAGTAAGTTTGGTTTATGATTAGTTATAATTAACTTTTTTACTTAAAAGTACCTAATCACTTTCAGTTTTTTATTTTTATTTTTGTTTTAATTTTTTTTTTTTTTTATTAAAGCTTTTGTACTTTTCAAAAGTCTCTTAAGAGAGGCTTCGCGGGAGAGACGAAAGAGAGGAGAAGCTGATAAGCATGTTGTTTGCCAAACATTTTTTTCTTCTTAACAAGTAGAAATTAAGATAAGCTACATGTGGAATAAATAGCTTATCTTAAGCAACTTACTATCCAAACGCCCCTAAACGAGTAGGGTTTTTATAGAGTGTGCAATAAATGGTCTGGGCCCATCAGATGAATGGCTCGGAAGCCTAGATTTCAAGCCACAGCATGTTGGACGATGAGTGGTACCAGATAAATGGTCTGGATCTCAAGCACGTACAGGAACCGTGAGGGCTGTCAATGGCCTGGGATGGGGCCATTCTGAGGTCGCTCAGCCTGCAAAGTAAAACTCAGGCATGAGCGCAGGCCAGGTTCTTCCCAGCTAGTTGGACAGTTTAATTTGAGGTGGGTATATGGCGAAGGATACAATTGGGGTTTTTAATGGCAATGCACGCATGTGAGATTCCATGTTACAATGGTTCTCAATTCCGGATTACTATCTCTACCAGTTGTACGATGAATATAAGATTGGAAGTTGCTGATCTACAACTTAAAATGCTCGCGAGCACGTAACGAAAGCATTCAGTGGAACTATTTGTAGCAAATGGGTGTGGGGAACTATTTGTTTAATTGCAAAAAGGGTTGGGTTGACTCAATGGATTATTGGATCATCTAACAATTAGTGGGTCTGGGTCCAAAAATTTAAATTTATGAGGCATGCCTTGGTTCAATAGCTTTGTCTGAATTGCTAAATCAGATTATCGAGGGCCTGCTTGGATACCACCAAATAAGTTACTTCTTAACTTATGTTAAGTCATTAGGTTATTTATTTATTTTTTATTTTTAAAAGCTTTTAAACTTTTCACTTTTCACTCCTCTCTCTCTCTCTCTCTCTCTCTCTCTCTCTCTCTCTCCTCTCCTATCCCCGCATTATGAATTGTTTGCATTAAGGTGGGGCCCACATGATGGACGGTCTGCATCAAAGGTGGGCCCTGCATGATGGTTCGCCTATATTAATGTGGGTCCACATAATGGATGGTCCACATCAAAAGTTAGTTCCTAATGATAAATAGCCCATATCCAAAATGGGAGGGGTATAATGGACAACCTACTTCAAAGGTGGGGCCCGCATGGTGGACGGTCCACATCAAAGGTGAGCTTCACATGATGGCCAATGGACATTGAAGCTAGGCCCCACATGATGGATGGTCCACATCAAACGTCAGCTCCTAATGATGAATGACTGATGTAGAGCAGGTCACGGACAGTTTCATGGCCAAGATGGATCAGAAAAGGCCCGGTCGACAATAGAAGTGATCCGTACCGTCGGACTTTAGGTCGGGCATATCTCACAATTCGGAATGAGTTATCAGGCATAAAATATATGATTTTGGGGTAGAACAAGCTACTTTAGCCAACTCACACGGCAAGAGTCGGGTTACCCACACAGGATTTGCGAAATTCTATCATATCGACGATCAAATTCCAAATTTAATTCCATTTTTACTATAAATAGTAAGTTTTAGTTTGATTATAACACTTCATCCATTGGGCTTTAGGAGTTGTGTACAACATAAAAAGTGTTTAGAATAATTAGGAGAATAACGTGGTTAAGCCACATAGAAAACTTATTATAAAAAGTAAATTTACTATTTATAGTAAGTTACGAATTTCTAGGAATTTTAATTATAGTTTGCTTCTGATTTCTCTCTTATTGCTTGGTATCCCTGTTTAAAGGGTTTTGAGCTCGTTTATTTGATTCATTAATCAATTTTGAATTTATTAGAATTTATTTCTATTTTCTTGCTTTTTTCCTCATGGATTCGAGAAGTCTCTGTGAAGAATCCAAAGAAGCTTCGTGGATTCAGAGTAGTTATCCTTGAGGAAGCGGTGATCGACCTCATCACGTTTATATCTGCGTCAATTGGTATCAGTGCGAAGATTCCCCTCAGGTCGATGGCAAACAACGAAGGTATGAGCCAAAATCCTATGGACAGTGATCCAGGGATTCGTAATCTTACGAAAAGAATGGAAACTTTCCACCGGGAGAGTCAGTTGACCATGCAAGGGCTGTAAGCAACCATTGATTGTCTTGTGGATGCGCTACTTTTGCCCCAAACCCTATGCGGTGTTTTGTCGCCCATGGTTGCTCCACTGCCCGTGGTTGCTGTACAACACAACCTCGATTTCCGTAGAGCACTACCAGTGGCAAACCGTAGGGCTACACCAGATTATTTAAGTTCTAGCGACGAGGAGCTTAATGAAGGTTTTGTCCAACGACCAATCCATGGAGGCGATCATTTAGATCGTGCTGAAACAGACTATAGAGGTAAGGCTAAACTTCCTAGTTTTAATGGTTTATTACGCATAGAAGATTTTCTCTATTGACTAGCCGAAGTAGAGAGATATTTTAATTATATGGACGTGCCAGATTATAAAAAGGTAAAATTTGTAGCATTTAAATTAAAATCCGGTGCTTTTGCAAGGTGGGTGCAATTACAACTCTCACGAGCCTACCATAATAAGGCGCCTATCTCATCATGGCCACGGATGATACGTCTTCTTCGATCACGATTTTTCTTCAGTGATTATGAGCAGATATTATTCCAACAATACCAGAATTGCCAACAAGGAAATCAAACCGTCACAGAATACACTGAAGAATTCTAGCAGTTGGCAACACGAAACGATCTATCAGAATCTGAGTCACAGAAAGTGACATGATTTATAAGAGGGTTACGATCGACAATTTAGGATCGAGTTCATATGCACCCAGTCGGGACCATGGATGAAGCGGTTCAGTTGGCAGGTAGGGTAAAAATGCAGCTTGTAAGAGTTTCGAATCGGCCTTATCCTTCAACTCGACCCTCCATAACGGGTCCCGTGCAGGATCTAATGCTGACACGAGGAAAAGAACCAGTAGGAGAATGTCTTCAACCTCCTGCAACAGCAAACCGTGATACGGGGAGCGGCTCATCTAGGCCTCAACGTGTAGCACCCACAACATCACGCCCGAATAGAATTTCAAATCCTTACGTTCGGTCAAGGTCTAACAATTGTTATTGCTGTGGCCAACCGAGTCACTTACCAAACATATGTCCTCAACGTCCCGCATCACACATGATCATAAACAAATGGGGCACTAAATGTGAGGCCGCAGAAGAAGACCCTGACTTTGATGAACATGAACAAACCATTGAGAAAATAGTAGATGAAGATGAATTGACAGGCGAGGATCATGTCGAATCTCTGGTTGTGAGGCGATTACTGTATGCCTCACGAAAGGAATTATATCCACAACATCACAATATATTCTGTACGCGGTGCACTATCAACAGAAAGGTTTGTGATGTGATTATAGATAGTGGTAGTAGCGAGAACATCGTCTCAAGAGTGATGGTGGACAAGTTGTAGCTACCAACGACAAAACATTATTCACTGTACTCAATTGGCTGGATAAAAAAGGTAAATGAGACCAAGGTAATTGAACAATGCACTATCTCGTTTTCAATTGGTAAAAATTATAGAGATCAAATACTTTGCGACATGGTCGACATAGAAGCATGCCATATGTTACTTGGTCGACTCTAGCAATTGAACCGTGATGCGACCCATTGAGGACGAGACAACGTCTACATATTCGTCAAGGATAATAAAAAAATAATCCTTGCCCCTATGACACCAGGGAACCACCTAGAAGCCTCTAAAGTGGAGGGAGTTCCTTCTTGACCATTCGGGATTTCATAGAAGAATCCAAGGAAATCAGCGAGGTATACGCCGTAGTGGTGAAGGGCGAGGAATCAGAACCTCAAATATTTCTCCAAGTTTAAGACTATTACTAAATGAATTCAAAGAAGTCTAGCCTGAAGATTTACCTGATGGATTGCCCCCCACGAGGGACATCCAACATCACATTGACCTTGTCCCTAGGGTTAGCCCGCCCAACCGCCCTCATTATTGGATGAGTCTGAATGAGTGTGAGATACTTCAAAGGTAAGTGGAGGAATTGATCCGTAAGGGTCTCTTATGAGAAAGTATGAGCCCATGTGTCGTACCAGCATTATTAATGCAAAAAAATATATGGAAGCTGGCGCATGTGTGTTGACAGCCGGACAACCAACAAAATTACCATTAAATATCGGTTCCCAATACTATGGTTGGACGACATGCTCGATATGCTAGAAGGGGCCAAGGTGTTATTTAAACTAGACCTAAGGAGTGAGTACCATCAGATTCGTATCCGACCCGGTGATGGGTGGAAAAACGGCATTCAAGACCAATAAAGGGTTATATGAGTGGTTGGTCATGCCCTTCGACCTATCAAACGCACCAAGGACTTTTATGTGTTGATGAATCAAGTTATAAAACCATTCAGTAGCTGATTTGTGGTATTATATTTTGATGACATACTGATATATAGCTAGGATAAGACGGAGCATAAGAAACACCTCAGGCAGGTGCTACAGGTCCTACAAATTAACAAGTTGTACCTCAACTTGAACAAGTGTAGTTTTTTAATGGACAACTTGTCGTTCCTAGGATTTGTTATAACGTGTAACGCCCCGAATCTTCAGGACCCGAGTACACGACCCGTTTCCCAAAAACCCGAGTGTTAACCTTAAAGGATGGTCAGATATAATAATTTTTTTTAATCTTTCATCAGAGTAAGCAGATGAGCGTAGAATGGACAAGTAAGCATAAAAGGGAAATTCCAAATTTCATTTAGAATATACAAGAGGTTGCCCATAATGACTTATACAAACCAATGTCCTCATTCTTACAATTACAAAATGAAATAATATTACATGTGAAATAAAGTAAATTACAACAAATTTGATATATGAAATCCTGTACCAACTCTTAGCAATCATAATCATACATTTCTGTCAAATGTAGCTTGCTTCTCGACAATATAAACATGAATTTCACCTGGGCCACCTGTGCTACCTGTACGGTTATATATTTGATGGATGAGTGGCCAACTCGGTGTGAATTCCCCTCAAGATTACACACCGCCGTGTTAGGTAAGAAATAGTATAAAACATTCAGATAGCCAAAATAGAGTAAATGCAGTCTTGTTAGATACATGGATGTATGAATGCAATCGTCGGCCCGGGTAAAACATCCAGACGGCCTATGTCTCGAGTAAAACATCCGGACGGACATTGGGGTTGTCACCCAAGGATAAGACTGGTCATCAACGCAACATTCAGCGTAATCGCAGGGCATGATAATCCGAGTCATTATCACAATCGAATGACTGGTCATAAGCGCAACATTCAGCGTAATCGCAGGGCAGAGTGATCCAAGCCATCGAAATATTCCATGTATCAGCCCATTATTAGTCTATTTACAATCAGCCGATTTAAATAAGCTCACGGTCACTACGGGGAGTGCATGGCCCAGCGTAGGCCGACGGCTCAGACATAGTATCTCATTCCACCATCCCCGGCCCATGAGACTACCACCTTAGGAGGTTTAATAGTACCCCGTCAACTAGTGGCCAATCATATTACAATATATGGGGCTTACCATCGCATGGTTGCACAGTATAAAACATCTAACCCATATAGGGAAAATACTAGAACAAGCCACATAGGGCGATATCAAAGTAGGCCACATAGGGGGAGTATCAGAACCATGCAATAAAAGACCATCATTGAAAACTATTGGACACAACGACCCTGGATGGTAGGCCCACATCAATGATCCATCTAGACCACAGTCAATAACCACCAAGTCGAAGGTCCATTACGATCACAACTAGTTAAGTTACATCCCAAGTATGGGTGTACATTCATATGTGGGAATTTTCCACTAATATACCAGTTTAAGTTCCATAAGCAATCCACAAAAAGGAATCCACAAGCATGGACAATTATACAGGATAATCATAAAACATGTAATACAACAATTCGATTTCCACCAGCTAACACATGTGATTATAAAGGGAGATGTCAATTATGAATTTAAATAAAAACTATAACTTAAGTTAATGAGAAGGTGGAAAGCTCAAGGGGAAGAATCATCACCTTATACTTTGAATCGCCTTCTAGTGTCGCTAAGTGCTTGCGTCCTTAGAATTGTATCCTACTACAAATTATGAACTTGTACAATTAGCTACATGTTCTGCACACTACCTAGGTTTAAGATCACAACTTAGGGTTTAAGTTATCTATCTTAGAGTTTTAACGTCGAATTAGGGTTTCCGTCCTAGGGTTTCGTTGAATGCTTAGATTCTAGGATTTGATCCCTAAGTCATTGTTATTATTATTATTATTATTATTATCATTATTATACCATGGGCCAAATAATATCCATGACAGGTGTATTAACCCACCCATATTAATAATGATGGTTCACAATTAATCATACCGACATCATCTATTATTCTTTTAATGGCTAATAATCGTTTAGAAAATGCAAGTGATAGTAGTAGAATATTTACTAATGATAATGCAACGAGGACTAATACTACTAATTATCTTAACAAGTATTATACTAATCCCATGATAATTATTTTCTAATGCTAATAGTCATAACTATCAATAGTGAATCTAGCCATGATGCTAGATACTATGATCTATCATTAAATAAATTACTACTATCTGATAATTACAGTTCATTTACAATAACTAGGTTATATAGTGGACTTTGGCCCATATTTAATTTAAGGTTAAGATTTGTATGCTAATCAAGGTAAAATTAATTACCATGCTAATCTAGTAACCATAACATAATTATCAACATTATTGATAATATTACTATTAGTTAATCAGGGTAATAGCAATAATTAGTGCACTTCTACTATCATTGACAATAGTTAAGAATGGTGAATAAGCTTCTAATACCTAACAGTTGTAGTTCCTCTTATAACAATTATTACTAGAGTATTAATGTGTTAGTGTCTAATCAGGTTTAATACCGCGCCGCTAATATGAATGCCAAAGATAGTTAAAACAATCTATTTTGGAGTAGAAGAGTTGACTCACCTTGTTGACTCAGTTCGAGTTGAGTTGACTCGGCTCAAGCACAACCACAAACACTTCCTCTCTCATCTCCTCCTCCCTTTCTCTCTCTCTTTCTACCTTGCAACGTCCAACAGGTGCTGAACTCGACCCAAGACCAGTCTTAACTCGACCGAGCTGACTCAGTGGGTTGCTGACCCAACAACAAACCCGATAATGTCGTAACAACGCACACCCACACCCTCTTCTCCTCCTTCCTTTCTTCCCTTATTTATTTATTTATTTATTTTTCTCCTTCTCTGCATCGTCCAGCAACCTTGGACTGAACCTGACTTAAGCACAACCCGCCAAGTCGAGTGGTGCAACCTCCCAACCACACACTCTCTTCTCTCTTTCTCTTTTCTTCCTCCTCTAATCTCCCTGAGCCTCGTCTCATGGCCAGACGAGGCTTAGACTCGGTCTCAACTCAGGCCGAACTGGGCCTGGTCAGCGTAGTGCCGCACCCACAACAAATAGCGTGGTGTTTGCTCCTCCTTCGAACGCTCTCCCTCCTCTCCTTCTTCCCTCTTCCTGCTTCTCTCTTCTCTTTCTCTTTGTTTCTAGACAGTCCAGACATGGCTGGACCCATCACAGGGGTGGCCCAACACGACAGACTCGACCCGCAATTGGCCCGAGTAGCTCGGTGCAGCGGCTAGTGCGGCACTAGCTTGAGTCCACCTGATTCTCTCTCTCTCTCTCTCTCTCTCTCTCTCTCTCTCTCTCTACTCTTTTATCCCTGCTACATCTAGCCATCTCTGGACTCAATACACAAGCCGATCGTGCCCAGAAACGTGCCAACAGCGGTGGAGAAGAAGACCGCAATTAATGGCGTTTCCTTCCACACGATGTCTTTCTTCGAACAGGCTCTAATGGACGGTCTGGTTAAGCTCCAGTGAGCTTACTGATGTGCGGTTTTGAAGTTTAGATGAGGTTTGAGGGGGGGTTCGAGCGAAGGAGAAAATGGCTGGTTTAGTGGTGGTTTGAAGAAGGATCTGAGAAGAGATGTTTTCTCTCTACGTGTAGAAAGACCTAGCTTCTCAAGGCTGTTGGATGTGAACCAACGGTGAGGATTGAATATGCCCAAAACCTCCTTAAAAAACAGTGGGCAGGAATCGCCACCGGCTACTAGTTTTGCTTGAATGCCCTAAACCAATGGATGGCTGAGATTTTTCCAAACAAACGGTCGAGATATGCTGAAATAAAGGGCTGGGATTGGAGGATCCCACCTCACGCGGATCGCCTAGGTGGCGGTTTCCATTTTTGGCAAAATACCCACACACAGCCCAGTTTTGGTTGAGATTGTGCACACGGCTGTGAGGTCCAATGGACGAGAGTGGGTAGGTTCTGGTCGTCCTAGGGTCCTCTAAAATATGGAGGGTCTGGATCATTTAAGTGGGTAGTGGAGGTGGGCCACAACCCGATCAATCAGGACGGAAAAAGCACACTGCGGTTTAAACGGTTACGAGTAGGAAACCTTCCCATTTTCGGACAAGCGCGGGTCAGCGCTCGTCTGACTATTTTGGAGGTTGGGTGCACCACGAGTGCATGTGATCTGTGCACATGCACAACCCCAAAGCGGGGTCCACCATGATGATCTCAAAGATCCATGCCATTCATCAAGTTTTGTCGACCCTACCAAAGCATTCACCCAATGATGAGATAGATCCAAGGTTTAGGTGGGCCGTACTAACGGTTCTAATGTCCTTTAGTGTTAATTTCGTCGACTCGACAGGTGGATTACCCTGAAATTTAACGTCAACGGTTGGAAAGGTCCAAGGGACTATTTAAGCTAAGACCCAAGGGTCAGGTTACAGATATATAGCCTGTTCTGATTTTATGACACTAAATATTATGTTATACTACATTTAATAATATTATTTACTCTTATAATAATAATTATTATTATTAGAAATTATTTTTCTTATATATTTTGTCATATATAATTTATATTATCACAAATTGTTAATATATGTAAATTATATGAATGTCAGTAAGCATAGATTAATGTATGTATATATATACATATATGTTATTTTTATGTATTACAAAATCTATAATTTATAATTTATACTAATGATATTGTAAGTATATGCATATGATATGGATTATAGTTACATATCCCTTTAACATGAAACTTCAAATACTTATAAATTATGTAAGTATCATTTCATAGTATACTTTTAGACTGTTTTTTTTTGTATTAAATTAAATCACATGGTAACACTCAAGTATTGGAAAGTACGGGGTGTTACATAACGTCCAAGAGCTTCTGTGTGGATGATGAAATGGTGCGAGTCATTAGGGAATGATCGATCCTGACAAACATTCATGAGGTGAGAACTTTTTATGGGTTGGCGACTTTCTATCGTCGATTTGTGCGAAATTTTAACACAATAGTTGCGCATATTACAAATTGCATGAAAACGGGACCGTTTCAGTGGACCGATGAAGTTGACAAGAGCTTTCATAATATCAAGCATCGTTTGTCCATAACACCGGACTTGGTGCTTCCTAATTTCGACAAGCCATTTAAGGTTGAGTGTGATGCTTCATATGTTAGAATTGGAGGAGTATTATCATAGGAAGGCAGGTCGGTAGCCTTCTACAGCGAGAAGCTCAACGAAACCCGAAAGAAGTGGTCAACGTATGAGCTTGAGTTGTATGCAGTTGTTCAGGCGCTACGACATTGGTGGCATTATCTGATTCAAAGAGTTGACTATCAAGCATTAAAGTTTATTAATAGTCAGACTAACGTGAATCATGTGCATGCTAGATGGATTACGTTTTTACAAGAATTCACGTTCGTTCTGAAGCACAAGTCAGGGCAGCAGAATAAGGTGACTAATGCACTTAACCGTTGTGCATCACTACTTTTTACGATGAGCAACGAGGTAGTCAACTTCGATTGTCTCAAGGAGTTGAATGTCAAAGACGAGGACTTCAAAGATTCTCAGGTGAAGTACCAAGAAGGTCACTCCACTGACCTTCATATACAGGACGATTTCCTCTTCAAAGGGAATCGATTGTGCATCCCCCAAAGTTCCCTGAGAGAGCAGATTATTCAGGAGCTATATGGAGGTGGCCTCGATGAACACCTTGGGTGAGACAAGATGTAAGCTATTGTAGAAGAGCGGTATTATTGGCCGCAATTAGTATGTGATGTGGAAAAATCCGTACAACGTTGTAATATTTGTCAGACCTCTAAGGGGCAATATCAGAATACGGGCTTCTACACCCCGTTACGTGTGCCCGACGGTCCATGAGAGGATTTATCTATGGACTTCGTGCTTGGTCTCCCACGAACACAACGCAGCATGGATTGGTGTTCGTGGTGGTAAGATCGTTTCTCCAAGATGACGCACTTATCCCATGTAAGAAGACCCTCGATGCAACATACGTGGCGAATCTATTCTTCAATGAGGTCGTACAGCTACACGGGGTCCCTAAGACCATTATTTTTTATCGTGACATGAAGTTCATTAGCCACTTTTGGCGGACTTTGTGGACTCGATTCGATACACGACTTCAATTTAGCAGCGCCTATCACCCACAGACTGATGGGCAGACCGAGGTTTCGAATCGCACGTTGGAAAACTTCTTTCGCTGTATTTCAGGAGAAAAACCGAAGCAGCGAGATTTGGCCTTGTCTCAAGCGGAGTTTGCATTCAACGACATGGTAAATCGCTCGAAAGGGAAATCACTGTTTCAAATTATTTACGGACGAGTGTATTGCCACACATTTGACTTGGTCCCTTTGCCCAAGCTCCTAAGCACAAGCCTTACAACAGAACATATGGCAGACAGGTTCATGGGCATCCATGTGACAGTGCAGACCAAACTACATGCCTCAAATGAGAAGTACAAGGAATAAGCGGACAAGCATCAGCGACAAAAAGTGTTCGAGGTGGGCGACCGCGTTATGGTCCATCTGCACAAAGAGAGATTTCTGACCGTGACGTACAACAAGTTGAAGAATAAGAAGATTGAACCCGTCCTAATCATCCAAAAGATCAATGACAATGCTTATGTTGTTGATCTTCCAGATAATATGGCGATTTCACAGACTTTTAACATCGCGGACCTGACCAAGTATCATGAATCAGAGCAGGACGAGTTCTTTTGAAGTGATGGGGACTAGAGCTATACACGAGTCGAGTCGAGTCGAGTATCGCCCTACTCGTACTCGGCTCTTAATGCCTGAGTGCTGCTCGTACTCGACTCTACTCGGCCAACGAGCAGGGACTCCCTGCTTGTACTCTACTCGCCCGAGTATGAGTAGTAAACGAGTCGAGTCGAGTCCGAGTTTTCGAGGCGAGTTCGAGTACGAGCAGAAATCGAGTCGAGTAGAGTGCGAGTTTTCGAGGCGAGTTCGAGTCAATTGAAATTTGAAGTTAAACTAAATAATAAAATATATAAAATGCAACAATGAAATATATAAAATGCACATAATTTATGATTAAAAAATTTTGATAATTACATTAGCATATTTACATTACATTGTTCACTTCAAAATGACAATTTATAACTAATAACCTCTATAAGAGGAGTGTCTTCCTGTATTGTCATCTGATCCATCGGAACTGCTATCTATTTTTTCATATACAAATTGATTCACTTCCTCTGAGTCAGAAGGCGAAGAGATTTTTCCTTCGTGCTCTTCTACACTTTCAACTAGATTTTTCAAACTTGTTTTATGTGAAGAATTGTATGTAGTATCCAATGCCCTATAAAATTCACCAAGACGAGTCAGGAATTTCAATTTGTTACTCTTTTTCTTCTTCTTGTTTGTCGTACTCAAGTAACTCGACCCTGCTTCAACATCGTGTTATCTTTGACTCGAATATCGCTGAAGTCTAGAAACATCTTCCATACTGCGTTTTAAGGCGAGTTGGAATTGTTCTTCCTCCAAAGCTTTTAATCTGGCTTCCTCCTCTGCATCTTCTGTGGATGTCATTCGTGTA
Source organism: Magnolia officinalis (assembly GCA_021015155.1). NCBI lineage: Eukaryota > Viridiplantae > Streptophyta > Magnoliopsida > Magnoliales > Magnoliaceae > Magnolia > Magnolia officinalis. Next base: position 51,247,325 of record JAJHSJ010000018.1, read on the forward strand.
CTAGATCCAGGAGCAGGAAGTTTGGATGGAGTGGAAGGTTTTCTATTCGAATCTAATAGAGCTTGAAAAAGAATTTGGACATCCTTAGGGGCATTAGGGCATGGTTTTGCATTACCACCTCGACATGACAAGTGTAAGCGAAAGCGATTAGTCTTGTTTACAAACTTTGCACCACACAAACCACACTTAATCTTTATTTTTCCAAACCTTGGTGGTAATTCAACTAGGGAAGCATAGTCCCAAATGTTTGTCAATGGCTCAGATGACGACATATCTACATTCAATTGTTAATAAAAAAAATCAGAATATTGATAAATAAATTGAACTTGAATTAGGAACCTGAAAGCAATATAAATATATCAAAAGTTAAAAATAAAAGCAAATGAACAGGCGTATGTAAATAAATATCAAAGATTAAAAGACCCAACACTTTCGTGTTTGCAGTTGCAGTGAAATAATATTACAGATCATTCATCATTCAACCAAAAAAAAATTGAAAAACTGAAAATAATTACTGATCTATAGGTAGAGACTCGTCACGAATCTCAATCTCCTCTTCTTCATTATCATCATCATTCATATCTCCCCATATTGGGCGCAACCAATCTTGCGTACAAATCAACACTTCAACTGTATTTGGCGAAAGTGAGTTTCGATACTTGCTCACAACCCTGCTCCCTGTGCTGAATGCGAATTCTGATACCACTGTTGAAACTGGTATTGATAATATGTCCCGTGCCATCACAGATATTGTAGGGTATTTTGATTCACTAACCCTTATCTTCCACCATTCCAACACATCAAATTCGGATCGCACTACGATTGCCTCCTTGAGGTACATACTTAACTCTGATTCTTTAGTATCAACTCCCATTCATGCTTGTGCCAAGTATGATATGTATTCATTTAGCACATCCGGATTATCAAGTACAGAAATATCCGCATCTCTACTTTCTTCAACACCCGTTGCAGGTAAAGTATTAACATACGATTTATACAAATCTTTAAGGGCTTGACGAACCTTAGACATCTCTGTTGCCGCTCTTTCAGTAGGATAAAGATTCATAAAAATAAAGCTAACCAACCCCATATTACAACGAGGATCAAGAACAACTGTCAAGGACATCAACAGATGACATTCGTCCCAGTATTTATCGAACTTTGTCTTCATACCAACTGTCATTTGGCATATGAAATTTGGACCCGCACTGGCATTTTTCTGTAGAGCATCCTTAATCTTCCAAAGAGATGAAAGAAACAGATTCGCGGTTGGATACTGATTCCCAGAAAAAATCTTCGTGTAATCATAGAAAACTTTAAGAAATGTGTGAACTTGTTGTGCTTTAGCCCAATCTTCTGTACTCGGCAACCAAGAATAGGTTCTGTCACGTGCCACGTATTCAGAAAATGCAAGCTGTAATTCCATTGCCGCATCTAACATTTCATAGGTCGAATTCCAACGTGTACAGACATCCAACTTCAACATTTTTTTAGATGGCACATTCAAATGTTGGATGATGTCATTTCATACACTCAGTCTCGATGGCGACCTCCTTATATATTTCACACTTTCTATTATGTTGTCTATAGTGTTGTCAATTGCTTTCAACCCTTCTTGTACAATCAAATTTAGAATATGGGCACAACATCTGACCTGGAATATTTTTCCTTCAAAAAACAAATTTCCTGTAGCCCTGAACTGGTTACGTAAGCATGAAATGACACTGTTATTTGTTGAAGCATTGTCTAAAGTTATTGCTGAAAATTTCTTCTCAATGCCCCAGCCTTCTAGACAACTATAGATGCAATCCGAAATAAGTAAACCAGTATGTGGAGGAGGAAGGTGTTTGAAGTTCAAAATTCTCTTGCATAGTTTCTAATCTTTATCAACATAGTGAGCGGTTAATGAAATGTATCATTTTCTTTGATTGGATGCCGTCCATAAATCAGAAGTCGAAGCTATTCTGGAAATGGAAACCAAACCTTCTTTCAGTTTCATCTTCTCATTTCCGTACATCTTCATGCTTTCTTTCTGCACTGTGACGCGGGAGACATTCTCGGCCTGAGGGTTAAGGAATTGACAGAAAGCCCTAAACCCTTTACTTTCAATCATTCTGAAAGGTTTTTCTTCCAAAATTACTAATCTAGCAAACCACTCATTCAGCTTCTCCTTGTCAAACTTGTGAGTGGACACTACGCCTTGGTAGTCGTCCCCTTCTGACCTCGTAAATGACAGCGTCTGTTGGCCGGGAAGAGGGAGTCTTGCTTTCTTAGGATACGTCTTCAAATGTCTAATTAGATGTGTCGTAAATTGTAACACCCCGTACTTTTCAGTACTCGGGTGTTGCCACATAACCTAGCTTAGTATAAACACCTTTCTAATTAAATTGGAAGTCCCCATGTCCTAGCATAAACCGAACGTAAAGACCGCCACATCATCAGATAAATCTTGTATTAAAATTTCAATCACTTGGTAGATAAATCAGACCATTCAGACATCAGATGATACTTCATAAGTACATTATTTTGTGCAAACATAGATCAAACTCTATAGATGTATTTTAATAATTTACCTAAAAATGTATGGAATATGGTGATACGTATATATTTAATGTATATAAAATATTTTGAAAATAATATTATATTAAATAAACATAATGAATTGTAATTTCAATATATAATTGAATTATAAATATTAGTGTAACATTAAATATCTTTCATAAATATGCAAACAAAAATTGTTAGATATTTTAAATAAAAATCGAGTATTTAACAATGTGATTTCAAATATGATATTGTACTATTTTCCAACTTATATGTAGGTATACTATGATATTGTATATTATGAATTTCATATTAATAAATAGGTGATCCATAACATGTATATGATAGTATGTCCCTGTTAAAAATATTATATTTATATATGTATATGTATGGGATTTTAATTATTTTAATTTCAAGTAATATACCAAAGTAAGGAAATCTATATTGATACTAGCATTGGTTAGTAATATAGGGTGATAGGCTTACAAATGGCCCCTTGGACCTTTTCAACCGTTGACGTTCAGTTTTAGGGTGATCCGACCATTAGATCGACGTAACCGACACTTAAAGACCTTAGTTTTGTTAGTATGGCCCACCTAAATCTTAGATATGCATGATCTTTAGCATAGGGACCCATTTAGACCCCTAGAACCTGATGGATGGAGTAGATTTCGCATGCTCATCACAGTGGACCCCACATCAAGATGCACGTGCACCACAGGCGGCGTAAACGCAATACACTAGACCGTTGTATGCTGGTTGACCAGCGCTGACCCGACCATCCATAAGAAGAAATTCTCTTCTTCGTTTCATTTTCTCGCCAGCGACACGGACGACGTCCGTGTTTTTGATTAGCGGCCCACCATGTGGTCCCATCTTTAAGATCCGAACCGTCCATCGTGTCAGGGAGCTCCACCTGACCAAAACCCAACGGTCATAACAGATTTCATTGTACATATGGACACCCTATCGTCACTGCAAACTATCCCTACAAACACATCAGTTTCCAAAAATGGAAACTGTCTCCTACTGTTGCCACAAGGGCGATCCATGTGAGGAGAAAACCTCTCATCTTAGCCCTCCGTTCGGGCACACCTCGGCCGTCCATTCTAGCTGTGGTTTAGGGCTTCAAAACCACAACCGGTTTCATATCCTCCCACTGTTTTGAAGGTGGTTTCAACCAGAGTAAATCCACACCATTTTCTCTCAATCCGACGACTTAGAAACGTTAGGGCAGTGCTATTAGAGGGAGAGGATCGAGTCACTCGCCATTCTCATTTCCGTTCTTGCAGCCGCAACTCTAGAAACGACTGTTTCCTCCTCCATTCGAACCCACCGAGAAAACCTTTGCAAAGCTTCGAAACTCCTCAACTACAAGCTCCACTACACCCCCAGGAATCCCCCCATGTTGTCAGATTAGGGGAGGGAGCCTCCATTCGAGATCCGCCATTAATGGCGTCATCTTCTTCCTCGCCGATCCACCGCACCCGACAACTCAAACCAGGTCGAGTCTATCCAGATTGGTGTCCTCAATGGGACGTTTCTGTCTAGACAAGAGAGACAGAGAGAGAGAGAGAGAAGAAAAGAAGAGAGGAAGAAACTAGAAGAAGAAATAGAGAGAATGAGTGTGCGTGGGTGCAACTGTTGCACTCGGGCCGTGCCTGAGTCAGGCCGGGTTTACAGTTTTTGCTGGGTGTTTCCAGAAGCAGAAAGGAGAAGAGAAATATGAGGGAAAGAGAAGGAAAAGAAGGAGAAAAGAGAGAAGAAAGAAGGAATGGCAGCACCATTGCCGCACTATGTGCTGCATCTGGCGGCTCAGGCCAACTTCGGACCGAGTTGGGTCCGATCCAGGCCAGCTACGGGTCCGGTTTGGGCCTGGTTCGGGTGTGTTGGCATCCCCAATAGGGGAGAGGGAAGAAAGCAGTTGGAGGGGAGATCGGGCCGCTGTCTCCTTTGTTCCTGCTGGTGGCAGCCATTGCTGCGAGTCCAGCAGATTGCTGGCCACGTTGGATGCTACACTTTGAAAGGAAGAGGGAATGGCGGGGAAAGGAGAGAGTAGAAGGGAGAAAGAAAGAAAAGAGAAGGAAGGAAGAAGTGGTGGGTTGAGTCGAGTCAGCTCGGCTGGAACCGAGTCGACTCGTTTGAGACCCAGTTCAGTTGGGCCAAGTTAGGGTTAAGCTAAGCTTGGGTTTAGCCCAGGTGTGTCTGGACGTTCGAAGAAAGAGAGAGAGAAGGAGAGCATGAGTTGAGCCGAGTCATTAAGGTGAGAACTTTCAGATTCATCATTAGTTATTTCGTTATTAATAATATCGCTATTATTTTCTATCGGTTGTAACAATCAATGTTAGTATTATTATCATTAGTAGGATTATAAATATTAAGCATGATTAGTCATTAACAAATTACCTACACTAATGTTGTTATTACAGACAAATTACGGTTATTAAATCTTAGAATGTCATTTTATCATTCTTTGGAGATTAGAGCATACTATTTATTCATTGCAATAATTATTAGTGCCTCGTTAGCTAATATTAAATATATTGTTAATATTAATAATCGCTTGAAATTATTAGTATTATTAGCATTTCGATCGACTATACATCGTTAGCCGTTACTAGGTTGCTATTTTTAATTAATAACGTTATTAATATTATTATTACATCTATTAGGAATTAAATCTTAAAATTTATCCTAGACCTAAACTTGGGGATGAAACCCTAAAGCCTAAGTAATCCAGATCCTAGGTTAAGGCCTCAACCCTAACTAGTGTATTAAGTTTGGATCTAACTGTATAACCTTATAATTCATGGTAGGGTTCGGTTCTAAGGGCGCAAGCACTTAGCGACACTAGAAGGCGATTCAAAGTATAAGGTGATGATTCTTCCCCTTGAGCTTTCCATCTTCTCATTAGCTTAAGTTATAGTTTTTATTTAAATTCATAATTGATATCTCTCTCTTATAACCACATGTGTTAGCTGGTGAAAATTGAATTGTTGTATTGCCTGCTTAATGTTCATCCTGTATATTTGTTTATGCTTGCGGATTATCTGTGTATTTCTTATGGACTTTAAACTGGTACATTAGTGGGAAACCCCACCTATAAATGTACACCCATACTTGGGATGTAACCTGACTAGTTGTGATCGTAATGGACCTTCGACGTGGTGGTTATTGAGTGGTGGTCTAGATGGATCATTGATGTGGGCCTACCATCCAGGGTTGTTATGCCCAATAGTTTTTAAGGATGGTCTTTATCGTATGGTTTTGATATTCGCCCTAGGTGGCATATTTTGATACTCGTCCTACGTGGTTTTATTTGATATTTTCCCTATATGGGTTCGACGTTTTATACCGTGCAGCCATGCGATGGTAAGCCCTATATATTGCAATATGATTGACCACTAGTCGATGGGGTACCATTAGACATCCTAAGGTGGTAGTCTCATGAGCCGGGGATGGTGGTATGGGACACTATGCCCGAGCTGTCGGCCTACGCTGGGCCATGTGCTCCCCGTAGTGACCTTTGAGCTTATCTAAATTGGCTGGTTGTAAATGGACTAATAATGACATGGCTAATCATGCATACATGGCACGTTCCGACTGGTTGATATTTCCCAGGTTCGATGATTCCGACTGGATGATATTTCCCAGGTTCGATGACTGCATGGGTGATGGCCCACTGTCCGCACGGATGAGCATCCCCGGGGCGATGATTGCATTCATGCATCCATGCATTTAAAAAGACTGCATTTACTCTGTTTTGGTTGTCTGGATGTTTTATAACTATGCTTACCTAATGCGGCGGTGTGTAATCTTGAGGGGAATTCACACTGAGTTGGCCACTCATCCATCAAATATATAACCGTACAGGTAGTACAGGTGGCTTTAGTAATGTGCATGTTCAGACTTGATGAGGAGCAGGGTACGATCGCCTGGGATGCACGACTGTATTTGCCTGGAGGAGCTGCGTGACCTTGCGGCTTATATTTATATGTTTTCTGCTATTCTTCATGTATTAAATTCTTGTAAATCTTGTACTTGTTAATTTCAGAGACATTGGTTTGTATAAGTCATTATGGGCAGCTTCTTGTACGTTTGAATGCTAATGAAATTTTCCTTTATGCTTACTTGTCCACACTACGCTCATTTGCTTACTCTGATAAAAGAAAAATATTATGTCTGACCATCCTTTAAGGTTAACACTCGAGTTTTTGGGAAACGGGTCATGAATTCGGGTCCTGAAGATTCGGGTTGTTACATAAATCCTCCTGAAATCTTGCTGAATAACCCTTTGCAGTGATTACACTTTATATTCTGTACACCGTTAACTGTCACATCTTCGAAATCATCCCACACTGTTGATCTTTTCTTCTTCCCTTTGCATGCAGTTGATGTGTCTGTATCTCCCTCTACGATTAGAGGAGATGTGGTCGATGTATCCATTCCAGGGGTATTTGGGCTTTCGTCTTGACTAGTCATCTATAAAATTAAGTTCTCGATATGTTAACTATTACCTAGGGTCCTAGACGGCTAGACTGCTAGACGGGCATAATTACTTAACTGTCTAAATCAGTCACCCATTCAAAGTTAGATGGATTGTAATGCTTCATTTTCTAATTTAAATGCTACGCCAAAATTCTGGCAGCATCTCTCCTTATCTCTCCAGAATATATTAATCTTGTATTTGATTCTCATGTCAATCATCAACACAAAGTGTGGATATTTGACGACGGAAATAAATACATGAAATATATCCAGAGAGAAAAAGGAGAGGCGTAACCAGAACAGGCATATGCATTTAAATTGGAATAAATGAAGACATTACAATCTATCTAACCCTGAACTGTCCAAAAAGGGACAATTTGAGCAATTTCTATGCATCCAAGAACACACTGAATCTATGTCTGACAACATAGAAATCCTCAAATGGACAACTGATTATCTTATACTATAAGTCTACAACTAGAACAATACAAATAATGTATATCTATGCAAACAAAGGAGCATGCTAAAATTGAAATTTATCATCTACCTAACTAATAATAAAATGTCAAATGAAAAGCCAAATCTACCATTAGGAGTCATAGTTTGGTGATCCAAAATGTTAATATGGTGGGACTTACAATGGATGGTCCTAGAAAGTTTGGGCTAAGCAAAACTGTCAGGACACATAGATGAACGTCCCATATTTGATGTCGAGGTATGTCCAAAGCCTAGCCTGCAGAGTAAAATTTAAGAGCAAGCCTAGCCCTAGATGAATATGCCTGGACCAACCTGGCCCATTCACCCATTTTTCTGCAAGGTCTGGGCTGTTAATTAGGTGTGCCCCACAATGGGTGGTTTGTGGTCACGTGGGTTCCATGTGTACATGCCCGCATAATATATATAACATCTTAGTATAGATGAATTAGCATGCTTTTGGTAAATGACATTTCTTTCTTTCAACTTTTCAAAGCCCTATGGTTCCAACACAAATACCCTTCCGGCCCCAAAATTTTCATCAATTCAATTCTCCCTGTGCATACTACCATTTGAAAAAGATTTTAGGGGTTGATTGGCCCTATGAGAGGATCCTATAGATAAAATTTCATGGGCATTGGACCCCCCATTTCACATTCGTACAACTGTGGAACTTGAGATTGTTATCTGTGAGGGCCCCACCATGATGTGTGTGTTCAATCGTATGGCAAGTAAACAGTACAGTGGACTTACCGGGTGAGCAGAAGAGGGACGACCGGCAGCTGCGTGCAGGGCAAGGCGATGACGGACGACGGGATGAGTGGCAGCCTGACAGGGATGAGTTGCGGTACCGGACGAGTAGCAGGGACGAGCTCCGTCACCGGACAGGGGCACCGGACAGGACGTAGGGACGAGCGGCACCGGACACCGCCGGACAGGGGACAGGGGCGAGTGAGAGAGAGAGAGAGAGAGAGAGAGAGAGAGAGAGAGAGAGAGAGAGGAGAGGAGAGGGAGAAGAGGGAGGACGGCCGGACGGGCGCTGGGAGAGGAGGGGAGAGAGAGAGTTTTTTTCGAACGCTCGTTGGGAGGGAAGGCTTCGTGCGCTCTTCTGAAAAGGAAGGGTGGGGTAGGGTTTGGGCACGGCTGGAATGGAAATGACGAACGGGTGGGGTAGTTTTTTGTTTTCGGGCGTTTATATACATGGGTACGAGTCGAGTACCGAGTCGAATACCTCTAGACTCGTATTCTACTCATACTCTAAACGAGTAGTGAAAACCCGCTCGTACTCGGTTCTAACTCAGGCGAGTCGAGTACGAGTCGAGTATTCCGAGTCGAGTCGAGCGAGTACTCGAGCCTTTGTCTACTCATGTACAGCTCTAATGGGGACTGATATAGAGTGGGTCGCGGACAGTTTCATAGCCAAGATGGATCAAAAAAGGCCCGGTCGACGACAGAAGTGATCTGGACCGTCGGACCTTAGATTGGGAGTAGAACAAGCTACTTTAGCCAACCAATACATCAAGAGTCGGGTTACCCACACGCAGGATTTGCAAAATTCCATCATATCGACGGTCGAATTCCATATTTAATTCCGTGTTTACTATAAATAGTAAGTTTTAGTTTGACTATAACTCTTTAACCATTGGGCTCTAGGAGTTGTGTCTAACATAAAAAGTGCTTAGAATAATTAGGAAAATAACGTGGTTGAGCCACAAAGGAAACTTACTATAAAAAGTAAATTTACTATTTATAGTAAGTTACGAATTTCTAGGAGTTTTAGTTATAGTTTGCTTCTGATTTCTCTCTTATTGCTTGGTATCCCTATTTAAAGGGTTGTGAACTCATTTATTTGATTCATTAATCAATTTCGAATTTATTAAATTTTATTTCTATTTTCTTGCTTTCTTTCCTTGAGGATTCGAGAAGTCTCCATGAGGAGTCCAGAGAAGCTCCGTGGATTCGGAGTAGTTATCCTTGAGGAAGACGGTGATCAATCTCATCACGTTCATCTCTGCGTCAACGACCCACATCCCAAGCGAGCCCTACGTGATGGGCAATCCACATTGAAGGTGTTCTCCAAGTGATGGGCGGTGGATATTGAAGGTGGGCCCCACATGATGGATGATAACAATGATGGTAGGCCCCACATGATGAATGACCAACATCAAAGATGGACCCTACATAATGGATAGTGCACATTAAAGGTTGACCATTACTGATGAATGACTCACATCTATGGTGGGCCCCGCATGATGGATGACTACATCAAAGGTGGGGCCTATATAATGAATGGTCCACATCAAAGGTTGGCCCCACATGATAGACAATGGATGTAAGTTGAAGGATAAAAACTTATGATGTTGAAAACCAAATATACTCTTCTTACTTTTTAGCTGATAAAAATACTTACTTGTACAATAAGTAGGAATTAAAATAAATTACGTGTGGCGTAAGTAACTTATCTAAAGTTACTTAGGATTCAAACAACTCCTAAATGAGTAGGGTTTGTGTTCTCTTATAATCAACTCAATCAATCTCCTTTTTAAATAAGTCTAATTAATTAGATCATACTAAAAAATACCTAACCTAGCCCTAATTAAACTTGGTTGAGAATGTATGTCTATAAACACCCCACCACCCCGAGTGAGAATGAATTCTGATTTGTCAACTTGGGTCTCAATTAAAATACCTATATGGCAAAAACGCTGCCTTGAAGACATCCATCTAGTTGAATTGACCAATGCCAAGGCACATAGATGACATGCATGCCAAAGGGAGAGCAAAGTCTCAATATCACCAACGGAGCACCAAACTATTGAAAAAAAAATAAAAAAAAATGTGAAAACTCTACAACAAGACTAATTATAAGAAAATCAGTCTGCCCAGACGAGTTCTAGGAATCGACCGGTCTTGAGATGACCAATTCTACTCAAAATCGGCCATAGTCTACCAGTTCTGGGTATATGGATCAACTGTGATGTACAAGTATGATCCATGCCGTCCATCCATTTAACCAGTTTATTTTAGGGCATGACCCCAAAATTGAAGCCTATCCAAAGCTCCGAGTGAACCACACCATAGGAAATAATGCAAATTAATACCTTCCAAGTTATAAATGTTTTGGATCAAACCGATATTTATGTTTTCCTTTCATCCATGTCAATGTGCCCCCGGTGAACAGATTGGATGACAAATAAACATCACTATGAGCCCTAGGAAGGTTTCAACTGTGGACATCATTGTCTCCATTATTTTAAGTAGTGTGGTACACTTAGGGCCTATGTGGTCAGTGGTAGTAAGTTGTATTAAAGGGGATTGCATTACTAATCCCACTTTGAAATTGAGAATGACATGTTTGAAAGGAGTGTGACATGGAATTAAAATTAACTTCATTGGCTTTGGAAAATGAGCCTTGTGTACATATGATAGATTTTGGTTTGATCCAAATGCAATTTGAAAGTATATTCTGGGATTTATTTTTTAATACATACATTCTAAATATAATATTAGAAAACATGGGATAAACCCAATACAGGGACAACCTAATGCAACTGGCCAAACAGGCCCCGCTGCGAAATCGGCTTTCAAGAAGTTGTCGGTAGGCTACCGTTCTCCTGTTGGAAGCAGATTGCGTACCGAGTAACTCGGCATGCTAAGCATACTGAGTAAACTTAGTGGGCCCAACTGTCATTCATGCATTTTATCCACTCCTTCCATTTCTTTTAACATATAATTTTATAGCTTTATCCAAAAAATGGAGTGTATCCAATCCTCAAGTGGAGCACACCACCGGAAACGGTGTGAATTGAACATCTACCGTTGAAAAATTATTGGGGGCAAATGAAGTTTTATATCAAGTTGATATTTGTGTTTTCCCTTCATCCATGTCTGTCTGGTCTTATGAACAGGTTGGATGACAAATAAACATCACTAGGTACTTAGAAAGTTTTCAATGGTGGAAATCAATGCTTTTGCTTTTTCCCGTGGTATGGTCCTCTTGAGCTTTGCATATGCATCAATTTTGGGTTCAACCCTTAAAATAATATGAAAAAACGAATGGACGGCGTGGATAGACCACACGCATTCACGGTAGGCCCAACAGAGTTTACTCAGTACGATAAGAGCATCCTGAGTAACTCAGTACACAATCCGATTTCACGAAAGGGAGTATCGGTAACGGTTTCCAGAATCACACGTGCGCACTTGTCGCTTTCATTGCAAACATCTAACGTGTGCACTTGGCATTCTTTTGTCGGTGGATTTTTTTATTTTTTATTTTTTTTCGTGGGAGGTCTGGCTAAGAATCAAGATGCCCCTTTACCGTTGATTTTTATCGTTTAAGTCGGCCATCTTACTGAATGAATCATCTCACTACCACACACGTGTGCAATATCCAGTGTAGCTTTTTATAATACATCACCTCCTATTGCGACATGATTTTTAGCCATTTTAGCCCTTTTTTCAATTAACATGAACTGTTCGTTTAGTAGGACTTCCCTTGGATTGGGTATTAAAAAACAAGCCAAAAATGAAAAATAAAAAATAAAATCAAATTCAATATTTCAACCCATTAATTATATAATGGCTATTAGGATCGTTCAAAGCAAAAGAGCCAAACTGTCATTGGATTAAAGTAATCCCGCAGAAAGATTGTTTTTTAATTATTATTATTATTATTTTTGTCAATTTTCCAATCACATAAAATAAGAACTGTCATATAAACGGTGTAGATCACTTGAAGATAGCCCAAATTCTAAAGTTCCGTTCGCGACGTATCACGTGGTAAGAACGTCATGATGTATTGGAGAAAACTTCTTTTCAGCTGTTCAGATTCCAGGGTGAATGCAAACCCGCAAGTGTAAACATGAAACCTACACGCAGGCCTAAGCTTCTAGAAACCGCCTAGTGTCACGTACAGATTCACACACATCTCTACGCGGCTTTCCCATGCAAAATGGTAGCCTGCACGTAATAAAAGGAAGTTATTGTACTCCTCGGACCAGTAAAATGAGATCGTAGTCCGGCATCTGTGTCACGTGGATCAGCATAAGATCCAATTCAGGAAGTAGGATCTACCATGAAAAATAAAAGGACGGTGGGCCTCTTTTCTAAATACGATCCATAAGCATTAGAGAAAGCGTGTTCGAATAAACCATTAATCACTGTGATTCTTCACGTCCAAATATAGAATGGATAAGATTATACTAGAAAATTTTACATTTTATGAAAACTATCCAAAGTTATTACTATGTATTTAACGGTTCAGATCATTCAAAAACATATCGTAACTATTAAAATAGGAATTAGCTTCAGTAATCCGCGGACTACAATACCGTACGTGAATTCTATAAATGCAGGATCGATGAAAGCGAGACCTGCATTCTCGTTTTCGCGCTCTTCTTCCATTGTTTGAATTCTCAGCGGCAGAAAATTTACCAGATTCTCTGAAATATTTATTTCCTTTAGTCTCTCAAATCGATCATCTTCCTCTCTCAAAGAACCCCTTTTATTCTCTTTGGAAATCTCCTCTTCTTCTGCTAGAACAGGGCTCCCCTGTTTTGCATCCTTTCCTGCCTTTTCTACTCCAAGAAAATCTCTGTTTTATATTCTGAGATCGGATTCTGCAATGTCAAGCCAATCTAAGAAGACCCAAGGATCGATTCATGACTTCACCGTCAAGGTTAGCAAGCTCGAATCGATCTCACTGTCTTACTATTTAGCAGCTTATATGTTTTTTTTTTTTTTTTTTCTTTTCTTTTCTGGGTTTTGTTTGGTTGGATTGGGTTGTTTTATTTGTAATTTTACTTTTCTTATGTGATTTTCTCTTTCTTTTGAGAATGATACAGTGCTCTCTGAACATTGTAAGTTATAGAGCTTGCAGTGGTATTGGGGCATTTGGGCAGTCCAAGCCATCAATAGGAGCTGTCCATTAGGTCCAGAACATAGTACATGGGATACCATGTAAGCGTCACAGCAATCAGATGATTCCAATGGTCCAATCATTAGCCTATAAAATGGATGGTAGAGGTTCATTTACGGAGAAATAGACGTTGTGGATGATTTGACCAATCTGTTCTCTGGGGCCCATCATGGATTTCTTATGGGCCTAAAGAATCATTTTGATGAGAAAATCCTAACCATCCTGCTTGAAAAAGGCAGCACGCTAGCTGTGGCAGTGTGGCACAAGGGTGTGTGATCCAATCCGTCCATCAGGTGGGTCCCATCATTCAGTTGCTCTGGCCCAAAAACATTCCTGTCCACTAATCAAATGGGCCAATGTTTACAAAACAAATGTACATATTAGAGGAATTTGGACGTGTTTTTCCTAACCTGTCAGCCTATTTCTAGAAAAAAAAAAAAAAAAAAAAGCGGCTACTTGATGAGTAGATCTAGTTGTTATTTTGATACATGGAACCTAGATGATGGGACCCACCTGGTAGATGGATTGGATCTCATGTCCTTGATATACTTGCGCAGTGGCCTATCGAAGCTCATAACTTCAATATCTATTCTTGAGTATGAAATAGTTGTCTTTGAGAGTATATTGAGAATCAGAGATTGTAACTTCAATATCTATTTTTGCTTAGGAAATTGTTGTTTTCGAGAGAATATTGAGAATCAGAGATACATATCATATTAACGGAGCTACAGATCCCATATAAATCAGGCAATATGTAATGATATTTTCAACATGTTTTTATGACATTTCGGCATAACTCTCACAGATTTTAGGTTGCATTTTGATGCATAAGTGAATTGCATTTTGAACTGTCAGTTTAATCAGTAGGAAATACACAAAATTGGTGTTTTTACATAGTAATTGTAACCATGGATTTAAGACTCGGTGGAGTTGACTGGGACATGGTTCAACCCGATCTGGTTCAAGACAGGTCAATTCAGACATAGCTCAGGCGATTTGCGACTCTACTCAGAGCCAAACAAGTTGGGTTGAGTCGCCGAGTCTTTTAACCATGCATGTAACACAGTCCAACTTGAAAGTAACAAAATTGCATTTTGAGCCCTGACCAATATGAATTCTACCAAAGGAAATAACAAATTGGTTATACATATCGTATTAGACTAATAATTGCTATTTGATTTGATGGTGCATCCAAACACACCCTTAGTTTAGAAACTCAATAATTCATTCGGCTCGCCATCCTGACGGTTCGGGTGGACACGAAGACTCAATTCGAGTCGTCTGAACTTGATGTTTAAAATATTATATTAGGATTAATATTTCCGATACTTTGAAGAATAGGAGTATAAAAATAGTCAAACATAACTATAAAGCAACAGCTTGTAGAGCTCACCAGCTAGTTTCATGGTGACTCAGCTTGATTTCTCTCCCAATTGAGTTGACTCGGACAAGTTTTTGGGTTGAGTCACTGAGTTTTAGAACTATGCCCTAAACCGCATCTGCATTTATTTCAATTCCAACTTGAAACTATTGTAATTTCAATTTGGAGCCCAGAAACTTAGCATGACTGTTGAGGTAATTATGAATTGGTTATTGTAACTTCACTAAACTAATAATTGCAGACTGATATGATAGCTCATCCAAACACACTCCTCGTAGTTTTGAAATGGTTGTCTTTGGGTAGTTTTATCATTGAAGGGTTTTGTTTTTCTTCTGCAGGATGCAAGAGGAAACGATGTGGATCTTAGCACTTAACAAGGGAAAGGTCCTCTTGATTGTGAATGTTGCATCACAATGGTACGAAATATCTGTCTTTTTTTCATGGTTTTTGATTAGATATTTGTTAACTTCATTTGAGAAATCTATTTATTTTATAGATATGTTCCTTTGGCTTTCCAAGTATGGTTTTTAGACTCGAAGGCTTGGATCGACTAGTTCGGTCTGGAGTCAAGTTGCAACTCACCTGATTGGGTAGTGCTGATTCCAATGCACACCCAACTCATACAAGTCTTAAAACCATGGTTCAAAGGATTTTCCATTGCCATTTTTTCCTTCCCTAATCAACTGCTCGAATGCAAGTTTCAATTCCAATTCTGACTTCTATCTTGATTCATTACAATATTCAAATGCATCTCATTTTTATTTGCCAATTCATTGTTGCAGTGGGTTGACCAACTAAAATTACACGGAACTTAATCAATTATATGAGAAGTACAAAAATCAAGGTTTGGATCTACGCCTTTTCTTACCTAAACTGATTTAAAGAGTTTTATTTTATCTTAATTTTTAGGCGTTGTCCGCAAGTACTGACTTCCTTTTACTCGTCACAGATTTTGAAATATTGGCATTCCCATGCAATCAGTTTGGTTCGGAGGAGCCAGGAGACAACGAGCAGATCTTGGATTTTGTTTGCACCCGTTTCAAAGCCGAATTCCCCATATTTGACAAGGTACTTGAACTAAAGATCACACTGCACAGATTATACTAACTTGCTAATGGGTGGACTTCTAATGGACAGTCGAAATGGAAAATAGTCAACTGTCCAAATGCCATTATTGATAACGAGTCAGGATCAGCTAATTAATCTAAATTTGGGACCCCCACTTTATGGATGGTTTGGATTTTTTGTACATGCATGCCACAGGTCCCATTATTTGAGACTGCATCACACAGGGCATGAAATCAAGCACAGATCTTTTTTCCCATGCCAAAAGCCAAAGATAGAATGTTTCCTCTCTCATGTACTGTTGTGCTCCTTACCATTTGGGTAGAAGGTTTCCGATCTTATAGAGCAATGCATAGATGTCAAAACATACTACGATTGGGAAAGACATATATGAAAACACAAATTAAGATTTATATCAGTGGTTGGTATCATTAAGCCATGGGTTCTTGTACAAACTAAAAACTCGAGCAACCTGTAGATAGTCTAATGTTGAGCAATGTGTATAATAACACATCTATTTCATCCAGAGGCATAGGGAAGTTATTAACACTAGATTTATCTAGCTTGTGGTGATGCAGTCTTGGAGTGGATCCCACATTCCCCCACAATCATTTTGTGGGTCCATCGACATCATGTGGGCTCCAACTCATAACCTTCACGAAACTAGAACAATCGACTTAGATATTCATACGAAGGCAAGAGATGGATCTCCTTCTTCAGGACTTCAAACTGAGATTGCTTGGATTTTGAACACCATGCTATCTGTTATGTTCTAAAACTCCCCGACTCAATTTGAAACCTGGACAAGTCAACCTGTCATGGCAAGATTTAGAGCAGAGTCACCGGGAAATACAAAACTCGCAGTGACCCGGCCTAGACTCAGAGAGACTCGTCAAGTCAAATCACTGCAACTTAAACTGAGTAGCTTGGTTTTTAAAGGCAGGATTTATTAAAAAGATGAAATGTCGGGGGGATATTCAAACCCAGCAAGGTACACACTGTTTAAATTACAAGTACTAAATATAATTATTTTAAAAGCTTATTAACATTCCTAATGTTTTTTATTTTATGATAATTAAATACTGAGTCAAGTCAGGTTGAGTCAAGTTGGGTTATTGAGATTTTGAACCATACCAGCTGGTCTGCAAAATGTGGCTCTCAATTTATTTATTTTTTTCACTATTATATATATATATATATATATATATATATATATATATATATATATATATATATATATATATATATATATTCCATAATCGGACCTTTCTTGACAGATGCGCCCAACCCTTCGGTGATGCACTGGGGAGTCTTTTCATGAATTTCAATACCTTATTTCACACATGCCCTAGAATTCCAAACATGCCCAGAAACTGATCTGTAGGGTTCCTGGCCTTGGCCCTTGAGGAACATTTCCTCATCAAACTGCAATTCATCCTATAGTTATGGTAATGACTATGATGTTTGCATTACTGCAATGAATATGATGCATACATCATGCAACATTACACACTCTGATGTTCGGGGATCCACTCCTATTTGTATACATTTGGTATATCTGTTACTATCTAAAATTCATTGGTGATTATTCGAGATATAGTTGGATTTGACAATGCTACGTATGTTCTTTCTACTTGAGTATGTAAATGCCATTACTGTGTGGAATGCTGATTTTTGGGATATTGGAGTTTCATCAAAGCTCATATTTTAGAACTGCATCATCATCATTGGTGAACCGTCTTTTGTGATTTTGTGTGAAGGTTGATGTAAATGGGGACAATGCAGCTCCCATGTACAAGTTCTTAAAGTCAAGCAAAGGCGGTTTTTCGGGGACAGCATCAAGTGGAACTTCACCAAGTTTCTCACATGTGGTCGACCGCTATGCTCCCACAACTTCCCCTATCAGCATTGAGGTAAACAAAAAATAAAGAATGAAAAAAAGACACTAATGTTATTTACTTTTGCATCCCTTGCACCATTTTCTAAATGGAGAGTCATCTAGCAATCTAGGCTGTCAAACTTGTGGAATCCCTTGTTGTTGGGACTCAGCTTGGATGATCTTAACCATTTGATCTTGCTTGAATTTGAAACACAACCAACACTCACAGCTGTATTTGCTCGTCACGGATTGTAGTGTTAAGATCATTCAATTGATGTAATCCCCCATGATCCATTCACAATGGGACCCACATTTTTTTCATCTGAGGTTCATGTACTCATGTCCCACATGTACAGCAGATGAGTCACCACCATATACATGGTGCTTAGCAGATGAAAATGCTCCAGTGTTCTTAAAGAACTAAGTCATAGAGGTCCTAGTTGTATTGGGTCTTTATTTTGGCTATGTAAGTTGGGTTCGATCCTAAGACCTCACTTTTGAAATGCACCCTCTACCACAGAAGCACAGGCTCAAACCCATTGGGTCATTTGGACAGTCCAATTGATCATTTGGACATTTCAATTGATCAATCTGAACTGTCCATTTAGTCTAGAACTCATTTCATGGGCTACCATGCAGATTTTATGATTGCAGAAATCACACTGATGGTATGATTGCAGAAATCACACTGACAGTATGATTCCCTCTTTTATGGTAATGCAAGATGTAAGATGGGCTCGAGCATAAAAAGTCTCTTTTGAAACACATCCTCTACAGCAGAAGCATAGGCTCAAGCCCATTTGTTCGTTTGGACAATGCAATCAATCCATCTGAAGTGTCAATTTAGTCTAGAACTCATTTATGGGCTACCATGCAGAAATCACACTGATCAGATGATCCAGTCCATCATAAATCTGGCTGTATTTTTTTTAGCCATTCTTTTTTAAGCCTTTACAATGATAGGCAAACTGTGATAAGCCCCAAGAAATAAATGGATCAAATGGTTGATTGGACCTATGTTTTGTGTAAAGGATCCTGAACATCAATACTAAATGCTACTGATTAGATGGTTTAGATTGTCAGATTGATGAAATTAATGAACAATGTAGATCAGTGGATTGGATTGTTGAAGTGTCCCAATGCAATTGGCATATTATAGTGCTCTGAGTGCAGTGCAGCTTTTCTCTTTGTAGATATGTTCTGATTAAGCTAATGAAGCTCTCAGGCCAACCCCAGCAGAGACAGCTTGGGTTTATTTTATGCCTGTAAGCTGCATTAGGACCTGATTTTCAGGCCAAAAAATAAATGGGTTGGATCTATACTTTAGTTATAGTACTAGAGGCCCAACCTGAGCTCAATTATAGATATGTGGGGCCAGGGTAGGAAGTTGGCCTGGTGGACCCACTCTTAATTATGAACTGACCTTTTTAATCTATGTTCTCGTGTTTTTTTTTTTTTTTTTAAGTTTTGTTTTTTGTTTTTGTTTTTGCAGAAGGACATAAAGAAACAATTGGGGGTTTCTTAGAAGAGTCATGTAAAAGCAATTACAATAGTAAATTGTTCCTCTTATGAGGGATGTGATGTTGCTCTCTTTCTTATAATTACTTTTGAATGATACATATGTAATTTTCTGCTTGAGGAGATGTATGTTTGTAGTATTTCCTCTATAGGGACCGATAACCCTCTTTTTCTTGTAATTACTTTTAAATGATACATTTGTAGTTTTCTACTTTATATGTATGTTTGAGTTATATGGATCTTATTAAGTTTACTTGGACACATCCGTGAGTACGAAAGATCATCTGAATGGTCTGTTGGATGTGAATCACATGGCATGGGCTACTTTGCAAAAACCATGCAGATGTCATGATTGATTCTATCCATCTTAGTTGGGTGTTGTAGACTATTCCAGTATGTATAGATGAGGCATGTGTGTTGATTAAATGAAGATTGTGTCCCTTGATCGATGGACATTTTTTCGTTGGATCTGAACAGTCTATTATTGGCTCTTTCCACAATTCAAGCAACCGACAAATCCATAACCCAAGTAACCCAAATGAAATGGGATGAATAAAATCAATTTGATTTATTCAGGGCGCAATGAAGCAAAATTCGATCAAGCCAACATAGGAAATGGGGGATGATTATAAGGAGTCAATGTTCTCTCTTCTCAAACAACCTATATCATCTACACCAGCAATTGATAGATCATCCAACCCCCGAGCATTCTTAGTTATTGGTGGGGTTCGGTCCGTTAGTTTAGTCCTTTCAAAAATTGAGCCATCAGCTGCTTTGATGGTTTAATTTGAGGTGGGTCTATGGCACCTGATGCTCGTCATGAAATGAATGGTCATGCTAGCAATGCATGTGCTAACTTAGCACATGTGTGTGAAATTCCATCTGTGACAACAGCCCTCTATTTGGGGATCACCATCTCTACTTGTTGTATGAATTAGGTTTGGATTCTCTTAAAATTAATCGAATCAAACTCATTTTTAAATGAGTCTGATTTCGGTCATACTAAAATAAACCTGACTTAGCCCCAAGTTGGCTTAGTTTATAAAGCATGTCGGTTTATCTTTTCTTTTCTTTTTTTAGCCAGATTACAAAAATGGTTCACCACCTACTCATCTATTACTTGTGATGATGTGGATTGTACAAATCATGGCCCCATTGCCAGTAGAGAATATATACCCAAAATATATTCATTGAACTATAACTTTTCGATTTTGTCCCTTGAATGTGAGAGGTCGACCAACTTATTCTTTACCATCAAAACTGAAAGCCACCACTAATTGAATAGTTTTCAACATCATTTGTGTGAAAACTCAATTACTTGATCAATGCGATAGATGGGTCGCGGACACGACCCATTAAACAAATGGGTCAGCTACCTTTTAACTTGGATCCGACCCAAGTTTTAATGGGTAGTCTGTCCAAAATTCTTACCCAATTGGTAAATGGTCGAGTCCCTCAACCTGACCTTTTTCAAACTCTCTAACTCTTTGTAAGCTTCTAAAAACAATGAACTCAAAAGTGATATGAGCCATACCCTGGAAGGGCTCAATGTGACCATATAATCCCAAGAAAGCAAGACTGGTCCAGTCACTAGGTGGGCCGTCCATCTTGTTGAAATTGGTGCCTTCAATATGCATTGGAATAGGGGAGTTTGATCGGTTGAGCACAATCTCGATCAATTAAGAAATTTCCAAATTTCCCGGGTAACTCTCTTGATGGTTTTGGACATGTTCGATCGATTGAAGATTAGGGCTCGATCGATCAAGATTATTTGGAAAATATAAGTTTGCTCTTTGGACGTTTTTGAGCATGTTCGATTAATCGAACATTGCGGGGTCGATCGATTAAAGGGTTCTCAATTGATCGATGATGGGGACATCACGCGCACACCTGCACGCACGCCGCCCCCCCTACGCACGTACACAAGGAAAAGGAGGGCCCCATCGTCGATCTGGCTCGATGACGATGTCCAAGGAGGGTCTCCTAATTAGAAGACGGAGTTTTGGTTCAAGAGAATGGGTCCGATAGTCAAGTAAAACCCATTATGGGATCTCATTATCGTGGCCCACTAGTCGGATTAAGTTCATATTTTAGGTTTTGCTTATTTATGTTATTTAGAACATCATGAACATTTTAGATTTCTTTGATTAATTTTTATTTTGGTTTACTTCATCGCTAAGTAATAGGTTGCGAATAAGGCGTGAGTTTTAGGGTATAGGATTTTCTTATAAATAAGCACCCCTTGTAGTTCTTTTGATTCATTGAAGTTGAATAAAAAATTCCTGCGTGTTTTTTTGCTCTCTGAGTTTTTGAGTTGTGGAAAAAATTCAAGTGCGTGCGAAGCCCTCCCTTTTCGAAGGGCTAACTACCGTGGTGCGAAGTCACGTCTATCCCAATCTGCCCCCATCTCATATCATCCATATTTCTCTCATTCTACGATCATCCTCACATCAAATTCGTCTGTTTTACAGCCGTTCATCTTCAAACAGCCAGTTTCAAAAATCTGGCCTTGCAGGAGAGCCGAAACTTCGACGGAGCACTGCCCCCCGATCGCACGTCGGAACGCCACGAGATTTGGAGGGTTTGTAGTCCCCCCGTGGTCGACCAAAGCCTAGAAGGCTGTTTTGGAATTTTAGCCCCCAGCGCACATGCGTCCAGCCTCCTGCGCATGTGCGACAGGTCCGGGCCGTGGTCCATATGCGGGAGCTGTCGTTTGGTTCAGGTTTTCTTTCTATTTTCCATTTTACACTATTTTTTCATAACCCTAACCCTAAATTGCATGATCCTTAATTTATTTGCCCATTTTCTCACCCTAGGGTTCCTTTAATTGAAATTGGTGAATCCCTTTGTAATAACCCAAATAAATTTTGACCATCGAAATTTAACCATTGATCGACATACCCAATTAGTCTGATTTGACCATCGATCTACAAGATCAATTGGTTCAATCTCAACCATTAATTTGGACATATCCAAACCAACTGTTCATTAACTAATGAATCTAACCATACATTTAACCATTCATCCAACAATATAACCATCTAACCATCCATATGTTGAAAATCATCGAAACACTTGCCTTTGCATCTGAACTGACCATCCATCATATTGGTCATATGGCCACCAGCAATCCTACCCGTCCATCCACAACATACCTTGGAGTCTAACCATCAATCATACAACAACGCATCTGCATATATCTATTCATCCATTTATGCATACATTAATCCATCCATCCATCTACATCATACACCTATGCACCATCAAATACATCACAACCACACACATGCACCAAACACATCATGCACATCCATTCATCTATCCATACATCCATCTGTCCATCTATTGATCCATCCATCCATCTACATCATACACTTATGCACAATTGAATACATCACAACTACACATACAGCAAACACATTACATACATACCTCTCACGCATACACAAGTAGCCCATGCATGCCTCATAGCTTACACATACATGTGTCACATGCATGCGGTGCACATAAGATGCATGCTACATATGTGCATTTAACCAGCCCACGTTGGAAAAAATAATAATAAAAAAAAAATAAAAAATAAAAAACGTGATGAAAAGAATTGCATAACGGAAGCATAAATGGTGTGAAGTGTTTAGACTTGTGCACGTGGTGTAAATCAAAAGAGAAACGTGATGTACAAAGATTAAAAAAGGAAAGAAAACTAAAATTTTAAAAGTGCATTAATAGCACACGTGATGTTATCAGTATAAATAAGGAACAAAGAAAGAGAAGTGGGATGTGGTGTGACGTGAGAAGAGTGAGGAGAGAGAGAAAAGAGAGAGGGAAGAGAGAAAAAAATAATAATAATAGTAATATTGCCGGACATTACGTTGGAAGGAGAGGGAGAGAGAGAAGAGAGAGAAAAAGGAAGAAAGAAAAGGGGAGAGAGAAAAAGGAGGAGAGAGAGGAAGAAAAAGAAAAGAAAAAGAAAAGAAAATATTTTTAAAGAAAAAGTGAGTTTTCTCTCACTTGATATTTAAAAAAAAATAATAATGTTTTTTTTTCTTTCATTATTTAATTATTCATTCATTCAAATAATTTGATCTTACTTGCCCATCTTGTTGTTTGTTTAATTTTTTATTATTTGTTTTAATTGCTTACTATAGTTTAAACATGTCATTTTAATTTTTGTCATTCAGTTGTCTTTATTTTAATTGACATGATATTGCAAATATAAATTTTGGATTCTTAAATCAAATAAATTATATTGCAAGTTTATTTTTTTTTTTTTAAATTTTTTGTAGAACTTTAATCATGTATATGCAATTTACATTGATTAACAATTTTGTTTTAAATTTAATAAATTGTGCACATCATGTATTATGAATTGATCAATAGGAGTCGTTAAATGTTTTTTAGAAATATTTGATTTGTGCAATATTAAAATCATGCATCATTAAAATAGTTGTGAAACACCAGAAAATAGGTGAGGCGATCAAGTCCTCTGGGTTGAAAATCCCTAAAGCGTAAATAGGTGGGGCGATCAAGACCCTTGGGTTGAAAGTCCCAGAAACCCAATTGGTACCTTTTGGAACCTCTACCGTACCTTTTGAGTGGGTGAGCATATTAGTGAAAAGGCCAAGCTATATGTCCTAGAGGGGGGGGCGTGAATAGGACTATGCCAAATTTAAAATAAAATCAGCGGAAATAAAATAATCCAATAGCCTTACTATATGAATCAATTCACAAAGCTAAATTTAAATCACCTTGATAAATAGGTATCGAGAGATTGATGCAAATTCAGTTCTAAGGACAACCTTACACCATAATCAACAAGGGCTTATGGTAGGACAACCTTATTTCTAGAACCTCTTTTGGATCAAGGACTCAATTTTAATATAAGTAAATGAAATAGCAAGGAATTGTAATTAAATGCAGAAGTAAGATCTAAATTATTACAACAATCCCCACACTTGCTTGAAATATAAATAATTACAACATTCACATTCACTTGTACATTCCACAAGATCGAATGATAAAAGATATGAAAATTAAGCAAGCATTCAAACCACAAGTCAAAGAGTTATAGTGGTTCGCTTGTGTGTACACCAACTGTTTTCCAACAGCCACACAAAAAGCTACTCCACTCCTAATATCCTCACACAGGGGATATTAGCGTTCACTAACAAATAGGTTTTCACAGGTTCACCAAAAACCTTTACAATTGTATCTTTTTCACTTGGGCTTACACAATTCAAAAACCCCTCTTTTCTGAATTTTCTGGTTTTCCTCAGACAACCAATACAATGAGATTTTTCTGGCTCAACCTCAAACAAAACCAGTGCAATGAGATTTTTCTGGCTTAACCTCAAACAAAACCAAAAGTAAATGAATTTTACAGAATTGTAAAATACCTGGATTTCTCCTTTTTCGTAGTAGCCCGGTAGAACCAATCGGAGTAGATGATTTGAATGTCAAAGTTCAATTTCCAATACTCACATTCATAAGGTTTTAAATTCTAATAGATTTTAGATTTAACTCGTTGGGCGTAGCTATATTTGATTTTGATTCCAAGAAGAAGGAATAAGATAATTCCTCTTTTCAAATAAGATTGGAATGTAGAAACAAAATGAAATTAAATAAGCTAGCAAAAAGGAATATTAAATAAGCACAATCTAGTTTAAAATAAACACAGACTTATCTCAGAGTGATCACTTGAAAATTCCTTGAATTGAATAGTGTTGAAGTTGTGAAAACTCTGAATTTCGTGTTCAATTTATAGAAGCAGAAATCGCTCCTACGACTGGTCTTAGAAACCTACGACTGGTCGTAGCTCTAACAGACTTTTGAAAAAATAAGCGCGATATTTGAAAGCCGTTCCACGACTGGTCGTGAGTACCCTACGACTGGTCGTGGCTCACCTACGACTGGTCGTAGGACCAGTGATTTCGTTGCTGGACTTTAAGTCGTAGCTCCACGACTGGTCGTGGACGAGTCGAAGCCACACCTACGACCGGTCGAAGGACCTCCAGGACTGGTCGTGGGCGTACCAAAAATTCCGAAAAATCTTCAACTACTTAGGACTGGTCATGAAATTTCTTGGACTAGTCGAACCAATGCTAGGACTGGTCGAACAAGAGCTAGGACTGGTCGTAGAATAGACCAACCTTGTGTAAAATAAATATTTGATTTATGTATCCAAAGTGACCTACTTAAAGGGTCAACCTAAGGTCATTCAAACCTGAACCATGTCGTATGGACATTGAACTTCAACCATTCAACGAATGTAGATAATTTGAATCATATCAGGCTTGAGATCTTGATCAACATAGAACTACTTCATGCGTTGTTTCTTTATATTTGAACTTCAACATTGTAGCTTCTTGAGGCTTCAACATGTAGCTTCTTGAGGCTTCAACATGTAGCTTCTTGAGGTGTCTTGAATTCCAATAAATGATCATATAAGTACAGGACACAGATAGACGTTTTGGCACATAAAAATTTGACAACCAAAGGAGCATGAGACCATAACACTTACAATCTCCCCCTTTGTCAAATTTGTGACAAAACACCCAAATTATAATACATCAAATTGAAACGAAGTACTCACAACATATTCACAACAAGTTCAACAATAGAGAAGCATACACACCACAAGTTCATCAATAGAGAAGCATGCACAGATATATATGATAAGAAATAACTAGCATCAACTAGCATCATTCTCCCATAACTACCCCTGAGAAGCTTAACTCCCCCTGAGTAATAGGTACCTAGGAGCACATCTCCCAAAACTTCTCTCCCTTTTTGTCACAAAATGACAAAGGAAGAAGGGCATCAATGATAATGAATATAGCAGTTAAAATATAGATTCAAGAGAGCCTTAGTGCATAATTCAAAAAGTCAGTGAGCATATAAAGTTCAGACTTAAAAAAAATATTACAAACTTAGCAAAAATTTAGTCAGAACCAGAGGATGGAGCAGGATTAGAAGGATCAATTTTGTGTAAACCCTTAGCAATACGCCTCATATATTTGCGTAGATAAGAGAATTGCGTATCTTGGGTAACACGAATTTGAGCCACTTGCTCTTGAAGGGAATTCAATCTCTCATCAAAATCAGAGGGCTGAAAATCAGGATCATCAGCCGAGTCTGACTCAAGTTCTTCAAATAAATCATCCATATTCACGTCTTCAGTAGGATCACCAGCTTGACCAGCATCTCCTGCTTCAGCACCACCGCCACCAGCATCCACTTGGCCATCAGCCAATTCTAAAGTCATCTTGTTAATATTGGAATTATTAAAAGGGAGATGATGGATGGGTTTTTCTCTAGTAGGCATAGCAACGAGCATATGATTTGCCAGCATAGTCAACAAATAACCAAAGGGTATATCACTATGTCCAGGATGTTGACGAGACAGAATAATGGAATGATAAATTAAGGAAGGTAAACATATTTTTGCACCAGAGATGACAGAATGCAAAACACGAACCATAAAAGCAGTGAGTTCGGTTTTATTACTAGCACGTAGATAAAGATTAGAGATGAAAATCCTATGAAGTACTCTGTGTCTGGGTAACAAAAATCTTGAGGGAAGTGCATGACCTTTATGAGTCCAATGAACATCCAAATTACATAAATCTCTAGTAAGCATTCTACGTTCAGATTCAAAGAGACTATCATGTAAAATATTAATTGGAATGCTCTCATCATTAACAGGTATTTCCATAATATCAGCAATCAAATGTCGATCTACTAAAAACAATCATTCTTGAGTATCAACTTTAAAAGTTAAATTCTCAAGAGAAAAATCACAGATACATGCAAACATGGATTGGGCAATGGACTGGTATGCAGCTCCACCCCAATGCAAGATGTTATCCCATCCCACAGATTCCAACAGAGGAGGGATACCAAATGAAGCAATGTGATTAACATTCACAGGACGTTCAACAATAACATTTCGCATACGCAAATCCCGAACATTAGGAGGATCATTTTCAGGAGACCGTAGATGACGTTGTACAATAGAAGCTGATCTAGAAGAAGAGGGACCTCTAGTAGTTTTCTTTTTACCTCTAGCATCCATTTTTAATGGAGGATTTCAATAAAACAACAAGATGCAAGATAAAAGAAATGGGTTTTAGGTAGAACAGATTTTTCAAGATAAAACCCCAATCTTGCAATGAACGACCAAATAGATTCTACAAGAATGTGATTTGAAACACTAATATCAAGAATCTACAATAAAAACGCAAAGGAACCACTAACCTTGAAGATCAACTAAGAAGGTGGGTTCGACCGGTCGTAGCTAAAGCCGTTGGTGGGAAAAAAGAAATGAGGAAGAAGAGTCAAAATCCCCAAATTAAAGTGAAATCCCGAGTTTCACGACCGGTCGTGTAAGTGTTCGACCGGTCGTAGCACGACCGGTCGTGTACACTCACGACTGGTCGAGTACGACTTAAAATTTGCAATTTTTTTAAATAATTTTCAAATTTAAGCAAATAAATCATCAAACTATTGTACATTATAATACACCAAATCATGCAAGTTCAATTTAAATTGCACATACCGAGATCAAACTTTAATTTATTAAACCTGCTTTTGTCGAGCGGTTTAGTGAAAATGTCCGCAAGTTGAGTCTCGGTTGGAATGTAATCCAAATATATTACCTTTTCTTCCACTAATTCACGAATGTAATGAAATCTAATATCAATATGCTTAGTACGTGAATGCTGAACTGGATTTTTAGAGATATTTATTGCACTGGAATTATCGTAAAATAAAATCATAGAATCCTGAGTAATTCCATAATCGCTTAACATTCGTTTCATCCAAACAAGTTGAGTACATGCATTTCCAGCAGCAATGTATTCAGCCTCAGCTGTTGATAGCGATATAGAACTTTGCTTCTTACTAAACCAAGAAACAAGACAATTTCCAATGTAGAAACAACCACCACTAGTTGATTTCCTATCATCAATGTTTCCAGCCCAGTCAGCATCAGCGTACCCGGCTAATTGAACATTAGTCTCATGTGGATACCAGAGACCCAGTTTAGTAGAACTTGCGACATATCGCATAATCCGCTTAACAGCAGTTAAGTGAGATTCTTTAGGATTTGATTGATAACGAGCACAAATGCCAACACTCAAAGCGATATCTGGTCTACTAGCAGTCAGATAAAGTAAACTACCAATCAAACTACGATACAATTTAGGATCCACATCATTACCTGCAGAGTCTTTTGAGAGTCTCAAAGTTGTACTCATAGGAGTATCAAAATTTTTACCTTTCTCAAATCCAAATTTCTTGATTAAACACTGAGCATATTTGGTTTGAGAGATAAAAATTCCATCAGGCTGTTGTTTTACTTGCAACCCTAGGAAATAGTTTAATTCTCCAACCATGCTCATTTCGAATTTAGACTTCATCAAATCTGCAAACTCAACAGTCATATTAGTACAGGTTGATCCATAAATAATATCGTCAACATATATTTGGACCATTAGAATATCATCGTTATACTTCTTAACAAAGAGTGTCTTATCAACACATCCCATCTGAAAATTATGACTTAGTAAAAACTTAGTCAGTTTTTCGTACCATGCTCTGGGAGCTTGTTTCAGACCATAGAGAGCCTTCTTAAGACGATACACATGATCAGTAAATTTAGGATCTTCAAACCCTGTAGGTTGTTCAACATATACCTCTTCATGTAAATCACCATTCAGAAAGGCACTCTTTACATCCATTTGATAAATTTTAATCTTTCTAAAACATGCAATGGAGATAAAAAGTCTGATTGATTCAAGACGAGCTACAGGGGCAAATGTCTCATTATAATCAATACCTTCAATTTGCGTATATCCCTGTACAACTAGTCTTGCTTTATTTCGAATAATATTTCCAAGTTCATCAGATTTGTTTTTGAAAATCCATTTTGTTCCAATAATATGTTTATCTTTAGGTCTAGGAACAAGGTACCAAACATCATTTCTGACAAACTGATTAAGTTCTTCTTGCATCGCAAGACTCCAGTTTTCATCCGAAAGTGCTTATTTTACGTTAACCGGTTCAATCTGAGATGTAAAGCATACGTAGTTACATATGTCTTCTAATTGTCTACGAGTGCGCACACCAGTGAGAGGGTTTCCAAGTATTTGAGAAGTTGGATGATCTTTAACAGTCCTAAATTCAGAATTAGGTTCACTTGATGAAGTTTCTTGTTTTTCAAGTATAAGCACTTCATCATTATCTGAACTAGAAACAGGTGTATTCAAAAGATCGTCAATCACAACATTTATTGACTCTTGAATCACACCGGTCCTGTTGTTCAGAATACGATATGCACGACTGTTTAAAGAATACTCTAAAAAGATCCCTTCATCACTTTTAGTGTCGAATTTTCCCAAATTTTCACGGTCACGCAAAATATAGCACTTGCTGCCAAAAACTCGAAAGTACTTGACAGAAGGCTTTTTCTCAAACCACATTTCATAAGCCGTTTTATTATTAGATTTATAGATATAAACACGGTTAATAATGTAGCAGGCTGTATTCACTGCTTCAACCCATAGATTCCTAGGAAGCTTCATGCTATTTAACATAACATTTCC
The DNA here is from genome assembly GCA_021015155.1 of Magnolia officinalis. NCBI lineage: Eukaryota > Viridiplantae > Streptophyta > Magnoliopsida > Magnoliales > Magnoliaceae > Magnolia > Magnolia officinalis. Next base: position 51,277,198 of record JAJHSJ010000018.1, read on the forward strand.
ATTTCTTGAAGCACTCTATTCTTCCTCTCGACAATTCCATTTTGTTGAGGAGTTTTAGGTGCAGAGAATTCATGCAATATTCCCTGATCGCTACAGAATTTCTCAAAACCGCTATTTTCGAATTCGGATCCATGATCACTACGGATCTTGTTGACTTGAGAACTTTTTTCAGTTTGAATCCGTTTTAAATCTTTTTCACTTCATCAAGGGTTTCTGATTTGTCTCTCAAGAATGAAACCCAAGTGAATCTTGTATAATCATCTACAATAACTAAGATGTATTTTTTGCCACCTCGACTTTCCGTTCTTGTTGGTCCTATAAGATCCATGTGGAGAAGCTCGAGTGGTCTTGTGGTGGTATTGGAGTTCACCTTTTTGTGAGAGCTCCTAGTTTGTTTACCATACTGGCATTCACCACAAATCTTGTCTACTTTTTGCATCTTAGGTAGACCTCTAATTAGTTCACCTTTGCTCAATCTGTATAAATTTCGATAGTGTACATGTCCGAGGCGTTTATGCCATAATTCTGTCTCATCGGTATGGACCATGTAACACGTTTGTTTAGATGAGCTACTATCGCTTACTATATAGCAGTTTTCAGAAGTTCTGCGACCAGTTAATATTACAGAACCCTTTTCATTTATTATTTCACAACCTTGATTAGAAAATTTAACATTATGGTTGTTATCGCATATTTGAGATATGCTCAACAGGTTGTGTTTTAAACCCTCAACATATAAAACATTTTTAAATAAGGGAAGGTTATAGAGTTGGACCGTACCTTTGCCAATTATCTTGCAGTTGCTACCATCACCAAATGTAACTGACCCATCAGCCATATCTTTAAGATTGGTGAATAGTGCTTTGTCGCCTGTCATATGTCTGGAGCATCCACTGTCTAGGTACCATTTCGAATGGCTTGTAGCTTTGAAAGCAGTGTGAGCAACCAAACAGGCAACCTTAGGAACCCATTTCAGTACTGTTTTGGGTTTAGGAGAATAATTGGTCTTCTTATGTTTATAGTTGTAAGAGTGACCTACAGAATTAGATTTTAATAGCTCCTTAAGTAAATCAATAATTTTTTCAGCTAGTGGGTTTCGAATCTGATTTTTAAAATAGCTGCTTTTGGGTTTAGGAAAAGTTTTTGTATTTTTAGAAAAAACCTTGACTAGTACCTTTTCCTTTTGAGTTAGAAGTCTCTCCTTTCACAAAATTGGAAGGAGTATTCTTCTGTTTAGGAGATGTGTTTTTATCATAACCCAACCCGGATCGATCGCCACATTTTCTTGATCCGGATAACAATTTTTCTAATTTTGGATCACCTTGGGCATATTTCCATGTGTCCTTCAAACTCAAAAGAGAAGATACTTCATTTTTAAGTTTCTCATTTTCAGATTTCAAATTTTCAATTAGGGAGGTTTTGAATTCTAGATCACATTTAGACTTTTTAAAACTATCTGAAATTTGAGATTTTTCTAAAATAAGAGTTTCAAAACATTCTTTAAGTTTATAAAACTTTTCTTTTTGAAGTTTAAGTTTGACAGCAATTTTACAACTTTCCTTATATAAGGCATTGTAAGCATCTTGGAGATCTTCATCATATTCATGATCACTATCCAAATTTTCTTCACTTGTTGAATCATCGTGATCGGAAAAAGTAAACTTGGCTAGAGTCATAAGGGCCTTAAATTCACTGCCCGACTCAGTTTCTGAATTTTCTGACTCAGAAGAGGCTTCAGAATCAGACGATTCATCCCAAGTAGCCAACATACCCTTCCTTTTGGATCTGTCCTTTTTAGGACATTTGTTTGCTAAATGCCCATATTCTTGACAGTTGTAGCATTGACTATCTTTTAATGATTTCCAAGTTTTAGACTTAGGTTTGGAATGTTTCTTTTCATTTCCCTTTTGAAAATCGACTCTTTTCTTACTTTTGAAAATCTTATAAAACTTTTTCGCCAAAAGGGCCATATCATCTTCAACTTTTCTGAATCTGAATTTTCTTGAATAATACTTTTAGATGACTTCAAAGCAATAGATTTACCTTTAGGAGCTTTAAAACTTAATTCATAGGTTTGTAAAGAACCAACTAATTCCTCTACCTTCATATTATCCGTATCACGAAGTTCCTGGATTGCGGTTACCTTTGAATTAAACCGTTCACGAAGAGATCGTAGTATTTTTGCACACACTTTACTTTCTGGGATCTTATCGCCAAGACCCCACATTGAGTTTACAATGTCATTCAATCTAGTGTAAAAGTCCATAAACATTTCATTTTCCTCCATATGAATTTCTTCAAATTTAGTTGTGAGGAGTTGGACTTTAGATTTCTTGACAATTGATGTACCTTCGTGTGTCATTTCTAAAATATCCCAGGCTTGCTTTACAGTATCACAGGATATGATTCTTTTGAACTCATCCGGTGATAGTGCGCAAGTGATTGCATTTAGTGCTTTAGCATTAGCACTACTCTCATTTTTCTGAAGTGAGGTCCATTGATAATACGGTGTAATTTTCATAGATTTTGAACCATCAACACCAGTTACTTCCATGATAGGAGGTTTCCATTCAGTCACTGTGGCTTGCCACACACTTTCATCCATTGATTTGAGGAAGATCCTCATTCTGGCTTTCCAATAGGCATAGTTGGAGCCATCAAATGGAGGAGGTCTAGTAACTGAAAGGCTATCAAAATTTGACATCTTTTTATATAGCTTAGATCGTTAGCTCAGGAAATAAATCCAAATAAAAAGCAATAAAATGAGCTATTTGGCTTTGATACCACTTGAAAAGGCCAAGCTATATGTCCTAGAGGGGGGGGTGAATAGGACTATGCCAAATTTAAAATAAAATCAGCGGAAATAAAATAAGCCAATAGCCTTACTATATGAATCAATTCACAAAGCTAAATTTAAATCACCTTGATAAATAGGTATCGAGAGATTGATGCAAATTCAGTTCTAAGGACAACCTTACACCATAATCAACAAGGGCTTATGGTAGGACAACCTTATTTCTAGAACCTCTTTTGGATCAAGGACTCAATTTTAATATAAGTAAATGAAATAGCAAGGAATTGTAATTAAATGCAGAAGTAAGATCTAAATTATTACAACAATCCCCGCACTTGCTTGAAATGTAAATAATTACAACATTCACATTCACTTGTACATTCCACAAGATCGAATGATAAAAGATATGAAAATTAAGCAAGCATTCAAACCACAAGTTAAAGAGTTATAGTGGTTCGCTTGTGTGTACACCAACTGTTTTCCAACAGCCACACAAAAAGCTACTCCACTCCTAATATCCTCACACAGGGGATATTAGCGTTCACTAACAAATAGGTTTTCACAGGTTCACCAAAAACCTTTACAATTGTGTCTTTTTCACTTGGGCTTACACAATTCAAAAACCCCTCTTTTCTGAGTTTTCTGGTTTTCCTCAGACAACCAATACAATGAGATTTTTCTGGCTCAACCTCAAACAAAACCAGTACAATGAGATTTTTCTGGCTTAACCTCAAACAAAACCAAAAGTAAATGAATTTTACAGAATTGTAAAATACCTGGATTTCTCCTTTTTCGTAGCAGCCCGGTAGAACCAATCGGAGTAGATGATTTGAATGTCAAAGTTCAATTTCCAATACTCACATTCATAAGGTTCTAAATTCTAATAGATTTTAGATTTAACTCGTTGGGCGTAGCTATATTTGATTTTGATTCCAAGAAGAAGGAATAAGATAATTCCTCTTTTCAAATAAGATTGGAATGTAGAAACAAAATCAAATTAAATAAGCTAGCAAAAAGGAATATTAAATAAGCACAGTCTAGCTTAAAATAAACACAGACTTATCTCAGAGTGATCACTTGAAAATTCCTTGAATTGAATAGTGTTGAAGTTGTGAAAACTCTGAATTTCGTGTTCAATTTATAGAAGCAGAAATCGCTCCTACGACTGGTCTTAGAAACCTACGACTGGTCGTAGCTCTAACAGACTTTTGAAAAAATAAGCGTGATATTTGAAAGCCGTTCCACGACTGGTCGTGAGTACCCTACGACTGGTCGTGGGTCACCTACGACTGGTCGTAGATACCTACGACTGGTCGTAGGACCAGTGATTTCGTTGCTGGACTTTAAGTCGTAGCTCCACGACTGGTCGTGGACGAGTCGAAGCCACACTTACGACCGGTCGAAGGACCTCCAGGACTGGTCGTGGGCGTACCAAAAATTCCGAAAAATCTTCAACTACTTAGGACTGGCCGTGGAATTTCTTGGACTAGTCGAACCAATGCTAGGACTGGTCGAACAAGAGCTAGGACTGGTCGTAGAATAGACCAACCTTGTGTAAAATAAATATTTGATTTGTGTATCCAAAGTGACCTACTTAAAGGGTCAACCTAAGGTCATTCAAACCTGAACCATGTCGTATGGACATTGAACTTCAACCATTCAACGAATGTAGATAATTTGAATCATATCAGGCTTGAGATCTTGATCAACATAGAACTACTTCATGCGTTGTTTCTTTAGATTTGAACTTCAACATTGTAGCTTCTTGAGGCTTCAACATGTAGCTTCTTGAGGCTTCAACATGTAGCTTCTTGAGGTGTCTTGAATTTCAATAAATGATCATACAAGTACAGGACACAGATAGACGTTTTGGCACATAAAAATTTGACAACCAAAGGAGCATGAGACCATAACACTTACAGTTAGGATTGCAAAAGGTTCCCACTACCAGGTTCGGTAGGGTAGTAGTCTGACCAGCTAACGTACAAATGGGTCCCTCACCAAGTGCCCTTTGGATGGGTGAGCATGTCATGCGAAAGGTTCCCATTGCCAGGCTAGGTGTTGTATTGGCGCGGGTGTTGGCAAACCGGTGTAAACTGGCCCTGGTGTTAAAAAGTATAAACCGCACATGTTATTATGGAGCATAACATATGTTGATTTCATTCATTCATTTTTCTTTGAATTTACATGGAAATATTTTGTTTATTAAATCTCCTCATTTGTTGTTTTGCCTAAATAGGTATTGTATCTTTTAATACCTTTATTCATGTTATATGAGGCTATTTTGAAACCTGTGTTGAGATTACTCACTAGGCTTCGCAGCTTACCCTGTTGGGATTTTAAAATTTCAGGATCGGGATCACATGGAGGAGCTTAAAGAGATTTCTTTTATTTATTCTTGTTTCTTTATTATTTTCAAAATAAAGTGTAATGAACATTAAGTATGACAACATTACGATGACATGTGTTTGATGATAATCTTGAATAGTCGGAACATGGACATTTTTCTTCTTTAAATAAATGTTTAATTATTTAAATTTTGGATTCTTATATTTTATGAATGAGATCATTTTGTCAATATATGTGGATTAGTAAATGTAAACATACAAAACATAAGTCATGTCTGCGGGTACGGAATCAGGGTCGGATATACCCAGGTGCCGAAATTCGGGGCGTGACAGATTGGTATCAAAGCCAAGTTTAGAATCATTGAGGACCTAGGGTTTTACTTGAAAATGTAGTCACTTTGAAAATTAGAATATATCCCCTGCGAGTGTTGTTGTGATATATATATATATATATATATATAAACTTAACTTGTAGTATTGTCTTTTAACGACCCATCCTTATGTGACATCTAAAGCTTATTGTTTGATTTAGAACATGTCTGGGAGCCGGCGTGGAGATAGAAGTAGAGGTAGAGCCAGTCCTATGGCGGCCACACCGGGGAACACCGAAAGTGGCCAATCACTTGATGGGGTCTTTCGTGCTTTAGATGACATGGCAGCCATTCTTGGACAACACATTCGTCGTGATAATAGAGGAGTCGCCCAAGTTGTGCAGGATGACATTGGGGGCTTAATAGAGAAATTTAAGAGATTGAAACCACCTGCTTTTGAGGGTTTGTTGGGCCCTATGGAGGCAGAAAAGTGGAAAAAGCAAATAGAAAAGATATTCACTGTTTTAAGATGTGATGAGGAGCAGAAGGTTACACTTGCAGTTTTCATGTTCGAGGGAGAGGCCGACCACGGGTGGGAGACAATTGCTAGAACGATTGATGAAATACCGTATGGACATGGGATATGTTCTGTGAGAAGTTCAATGAAAAATACTTTCCTGAGTGTGTACGAGAGCAGAAAGCAGAAGAATTCATAAGCTTAGAACAGGGGGAGATGACTGTAGGCCAGTATGAGTCTAAATTTACTGAATTATCCCGTTTTGCCCCATTTATGATTCAGGATGAAGCTCACAAAGCTAAGAAGTTTGAGCGAGGTCTGAGAGGGTCAATTCGTAACAAGTTGACTCCACTTAAGCTTAAATTGTATGCCGATGTAGTAGAACGTGCTCTAATGATAGAACGAGACAACGAAGAATTCTGGAAAAGTCGTAACCAGAAGAGAGAAGCAAAGGGCAATGGTAGGGCTACACCGAATACATATCAAGCACAGGGCAATGCTTCTAAGAAACAAAAGATGACGATAACAAACACCTCAACTCTTGCTCAGCCAATGAACCGCTTTATGGGTAAATGTTATAACTGCGGAATGGAGGGTCACTCTGCTCATTTTTGTAAACAACCGCCTCAGCAACCACATTATCAGGCGCCACCGCAGATGCACTCGAGACCTCAGCTACAGTATCAAGCACCTCAGCCATAGTACCAAAGACCTCCACATCATCAAGTACCGGAACAGTATCAGAGATATCCACAACAAAGATCCCCTCAGCAGCAACAACGCCCACAACAACAACACTACCAGCCGAGGCAGGAAGGTCAAGCTTCTCGACAACCGGCCCAGGGTCGTGTGTTTACTATAGTACCATCAGACGCAAATGCTAATAGAGCAGTGGTGGAAGGTACCATAATTATCTATTCCTCACCCGCTTAAGTTTTATTTGATTCAGGAGCTACGCATTCTTTTATTTCGACTCTTTTCGTGCATACATTGGGTCTATCTCCTGAACTCCTAGATAAGAATTTAATAATTGCTACACCAATAGGAAGCTCCGTAGTATTAAATCAGATATGTAGATCTTGCCCTGTCATGGTTGGAGATTCTGTATTATTAGCCGACCTTATCGTATTAGATATGCAAGAGTTCGATGTTATTCTGGGAATGGATTGGTTAGCTTCGTTCCATGCAAAGTTGGATTGTTTTGAGAAGACCGTGACATTCTCTATTCCTGGGCGACCGAGACTCCAGTTTCTTGAAAAGCAAAAGAATGGACCGTTATGCGATTTCTTAGCACTTTTGGAGGAAGAACCATACGAAGTAGGTATCGATCAAATTCCAATCGTATGTGAGTTTTTCGACGTATTTCAAGACATACCGGGGTTGCCCCCAAGAAGAGAGATCGAATTTGGTATAGATCTTATGCCCGGAGTCTCACCAATCTCCATAGCACCGTACCGTATGGCACCAGTAGAGTTGAAGGAACTGAAGGAGCAGATTCAAAAGTTATTGGAGCAGGGTTTCATTCGGCCGAGTACGTCACCGTGGGGTGCGCCAGTCTTATTTGTAAAGAAGAAGGATGGCTCGATGAGATTATGTATTGATTATCGCCAGCTAAACAAGGTCACCATTAAAAACAAATACCCACTTCCTAGGATAGATGACCTTTTCGACCAGTTGAAAGAAGCCAAGTTTTTCTCCAAAATAGATTTGCGGTCAGGGTACCACCAGCTTAGAATTAAAGAAATGGACATACCAAAGATGACCTTTAGGACTCGTTATGGCCACTACGAGTTTCTCGTGATGCCGTTTGGACTAACAAATGCACCAGCAGTATTTATGGACTTGATGAACAGAGTATTTAAGCCACACCTAGATTGTTTTGTCATAGTATTCATAGATGATATTCTTATATATTCTAAGACCCAGGAAGAACATGAGCAAAACCTCAGAGTTACTCTTCAAACACTGCAGGAACATCGATTATATGCTAAATTTGAAAAGTGTGACTTTTGGAAGGAGGAAGTGAAATTTTTGGGCCATGTAGTTTCGAAGAAGGGCGTGTCAGTAGACCCATCAAAGGTAGAAGTAGTATTGAAGTGGGAACAACCCACGAGTGTGACCGAAATACGTAGTTTTCTTGGTTTAGTGGGGTATTATTGAAGATTTATCAAAGACTTCTCTCGAATTACAGCACCGTTAACTCGATTGACCAAGAAGGGTGTAAAGTTCATTTGGGATGATACTTGTGATCAAGCATTTTCAGAGTTAAAGATTAGGTTGACGACAGCGCCTGTCCTCACCATTCCTTCGAGTGGTGAAAAGTTTGTAATCTTCAGTGACGCTTCATATAGAGGTTTAGGTTGCGTCCTTATGCAGCAAGGTAAGGTTGTAGCTTACGCCTCTAGGCAACTGAAAGTGCATGAGCAGAATTACCCTACTCATGACTTGGAGTTGGCAGCTGTGGTTTTCGCTCTTAAAGTATGAAGGCATTATCTATATGGGGAGAAGTTCGAGCTATTTTCAGACCATAAGAGTTTGAAGTATCTTTTCTCACAGAAAGAATTAAATATGAGGCAACGTCGGTGGATGGAATTCTTAAAGGACTATGATTTCACCCTCCAATATCATCCAGGTAAAGCCAATGTAGTAGCAGATGCCTTAAGTCGTAAGCCGCACGGAGTAATCGCTCACCTTATGATTCAGCGATGGAAAATGTTAGATACAGTGAAGGATTTTGACATCCAATTGAATCCGTAAACATCTGTTGTTCGTCTCTTTAACCTAGCTGTTCAACCTTCCTTAATTAGTAAGGTTATAGAAGCTCAACAACAAGATTCATGGCTACAAGCTAAGGTAAAAGAAGCTGAAAAAGGTGAAAGTTAGAATGGAAAGTTGGTACCGATGGTGGGTTAAGGTTCTAAGGAAGATTATGTATACCAAATGTGGCTAAATTAAAGAAGGAAATTATGGAAGAGGCACACCGCACTAAGTTCACAGTCCACCTTGGAGGTACGAAGATGTATCACGATATGCGTAGGCAATATTGGTGGAATAATATGAAGAGAGAGATTGCCGATTTTGTGGCCAAATGTCTGACATGTCAACAGGTGAAAGCAAAGCATCAGAAGCCGTCAGGAATGTTACAGCCACTACCGATTTCCGAATGGAAGTGGGAGCACATATCCATGGATTTCATTATGGGATTGCCACGTACACGTAATAATCATGATGCAGTTTGGGTCATCGTTGACCGGTTAACTAAGTCTGCACATTTTCTTCCTATACGTGCTACCTATCCCCTAGAGGAATTATGTAAATTATATATTAAAGAAATAATTAGACTGCACGGAGTGCCTGTATCTATCGTATCTGATCGGGATTCCAGGTTTACGTTTCGTTTTTGGAGAAGTTTACAGAAGGCACTGGGAACCACTCTTGATTTTAGCACCGCTTTTCATCCTTAGACTGACGGGCAGACTGAACGAGTGAATCAGATCCTCGAAGACATGCTCCGAGCTTGCGTGCTTGATTTCAAAGGGAGCTGGGATGATCATTTACCATTGATCGAGTTCGCTTATAATAATAGCTACCAGATAAGTATCGGCATGGCGCCATATGAGGCTTTGTATGGGAGGCCTTGTAGATCTCCAAATTGTTAGACAGAAGTTGGAGAAAGTAGTTTGCTTGGACCAGAGATTGTGTAAGAGACAACAGAGAAGATTTTTATCATTCGAAACCGTTTGCGTGCAGCCCAAAGTCGTCAGAAGAGTTATGCAGACAATCGTAGAAGAGATCTAGAGTTTGTAGTTGGAGATCATGTCTTCTTAAAGATTTCTCCTATGAAGGGCGTCATGAGGTTCGGTAAAAAGGGAAAATTGGCTCCAAGGTATATAGGTCCGTTTGAGATTCTAGAGAGGGTTGGTGTTGTCACGTATAGGCTTGCTTTACCGCCTCAGTTGTTTGGTAGTCATGATGTTTTCCATGTATTGATGTTAAGGAAATATGAGCGGGACATTTCTCATGTTATAGATTGGCAACCATTAGAGATCCGAGAAGACGCTTCATACATCGAACACCCAGTAGGTATTCTTGACCGGAAAGACCAAGTGCTTTGATCTCGAGTTATACCGTTAGTCAAAGTTCAGTGAAGTCACTATACTGAGGAAGAGGCTTCTTGGGAACGGGAGGCCGAGATCCAAGAGAAATACCCTCATCTATTCGCATTATAGGTATGTAAATTTTGAGGACGAAATTTCTTTTAAGGAGGATAGAATGTAATAACCCAAATAAATTTTGACCATCGAAATTTAACCATTGATCGACATACCCAATTAGTCTGATTTGACCGTCGATCTACAAGATCAATTGGTTCAATCTCAACCATTAATTTGGACATATCCAAACCAACTGTTCATTAACTAATGAATCTAACCATACATTTAACCATTCATCCAACAATACAACCATCTAACCATCCATATGTTGAAAATCATCGGAACACTTGCCTTTGCATCTGAACTGACCATCCATCATATTGGTCATATGGCCACCAGCAATCCTACCCGTCCATCCACAACTATACCTTGGAGTCTAACCATCAATCATACAACAACGCATCTGCATATATCTATTCATCCATATATGCATACATTAATCCATCCATCCATCTACATCATACACCTATGCACCATCAAATACATCACAACCACACACATGCACCAAACACATCATGCACATCCATTCATCTATCCATACATCCATCTTTCCATCTATTGATCCATCCATCCATCTACATCATACACTTATGCACAATTGAATACATCACAACTACACATACAACAAACACATTACATACATACCTCTTACGCATACACAAGTAGCCCATGCATGCCTCATAGCTTACACATACATGTGTCACATGCATGCGGTGCACATAAGATGCATGCTACATATGTGCATTTAACCAGCCCACGTTGGAAAAAAAAAAAAAAAAAAAAAACGTGATGAAAAGAATTGCATAACGGAAGCATAAATGGTGTGAAGTGTTTAGACTTGTGCAGGTGGTGTAAATCAAAAGAGAAACGTAATGTACAAAGATTAAAAAAGGAAAGAAAACTGAAATTTTAAAAGTGCATTAATAGCACACGTGATGTTATCAGTATAAATAAGGAACAAAGAAAGAGAAGTGGGATGTGGTGTGACGTGAGAAGAGTGAGGAGAGAGAGAAAAGAGAGAGGGAAGAGAGAAAAATAATAATAATAATAGTAATATTGCTGGACATTACGTTGGAAGGAGAGGGAGAGAGAGATGAGAGAGAAAAGGGGAGAGAGAAAAAGGAGGAGAGAGAGAGAGGACGAAAAAGAAAAGAAAATATTTTTAAAGAAAAAGTGAGTTTTCTCTCACTTGATATTTAAAAAAAAATAATGTTTTTTTTCTTTCATTATTTAATTATTCATTCATTCAAATAATTTGATCTTACTTGCCCATCTTGTTGTTTGTTTAATTTTTTATTATTTGTTTTAATTGCTTACTATAGTTTAAACATGTCATTTTAATTTTTGTCATTCAGTTGTCTTTATTTTAATTGACATGATATTGCAAATATAAATTTTGGATTCTTAAATCAAATAAATTATATTGCAAGTTTATGTATTTATTTTTATTTTTGTAGAACTTTAATCATGTATATGCAATTTACATTGATTAACAATTTTGTTTTAAATTTAATAAATTGTGCACATCATGTATTATGAATTGATCAATAGGAGTCGTTAAATGTTTTTAGAAATATTTGATTTGTGCAATATTAAAATCATGCATCATTAAAATAGTTGTGAAACACCAGAAAATAGGTGAGGCGATCAAGTCCTCTGGGTTGAAAATCCCTAAAGCGTAAATAGGTGGGGCGATCAAGACCCTTGGGTTGAAAGTCCCAGAAACCCAATTGGTACCTTTTGGAACCTCTACCGTACCCTTTGAGTGGGTGAGCATGTTAGGATTGCAAAAAGTTCCCACTGCCAGGTTCGGTAGGGTAGTAGTCTGACCAGCTAACGTACAAATGGGTCCCTCACCAAGTGCCCTTTGGATGGGTGAGCATGTCATGCGAAAGGTTCCCATTGCCAGGCTAGGTGTTGTATTGGCACGGGTGTTGGCCAACCGGTGTAAACTGGCCCTGGTGTTAAAAAGAATAAACCACACATGTTATTATGGAGCATAATATATGTTGATTTCATTCATTCATTTTTCTTTGAATTTACATGGAAATATTTTGTTTATTAAATCTCCCCATTTGTTGTTTTGCCTAAATAGGTATTGTATCTTTTAATACCTTTATTCATGTTATATGAGGCTATTTTGAAACCTGTGTTGAGATTACTCACTAGGCTTCGCAGCTTACCCTGTTGGGATTTTAAAATTTCAGGATCGGGATCACATGGAGGAGCTTAAAGAGATTTCTTTTATTTATTCTTGTTTCTTTATTATTTTCAAAATAAAGTGTAATGAACATTAAGTATGACAACATTACGATGACATGTGTTTGATGATAATCTTGAATAGTCGGAACATGGACATTTTTCTTCTTTAAATAAATGTTTAATTATTTAAATTTTAGATTCTTATATTTTATGAATGAGATCATTTTGTCAATATATGTGGATTAGTAAATGTAAACATACAAAACATAAGTCATGCCTGCGGGTACGGAATCAGGGTCGGATATACCCAGGTGCCGGAATTCGGGGCGTGACACCCTTAGATTAGGATTGATTGTTGTGTATGTTTGGCTGAATTTTATTTCCCTTTGAGCATTGTTTGGTCCATAATTTTATTAATCCAGTCCTAACTTGTGTAGGCCTGGACCTGTACAGATTCCTCTTTACTTGAATGTTTGAGCTTTTGTGTGGAATGTGAAATTATTATGTGATTGTTCTGAATTCGTATGATTTAAGTCTGAAATCTTGCATATCATATTTGAATTTCATGTCCCGCATCAAATCTGGTATCAGAGCTTAGGGTTCTTATAGGGGAATACATTACATGTTAAGGTTAGTTTGTTTGAGTCCTTCCTGCATCCAGTTAATCACATATAGCGGTTAGAAGTCCGTAGTCCCTAATATTAGTTGCTGAAATTTCTTTTAGCATGAATTTAGCAATTCATATTGCTGTAGCTTTCTGTTATTCCCTTATTTCGACAACTATGTTGCTGGATTTTAGTAGTACTGCATAGTTTCCCTCATATAGAGTCTCATAAGATCATTTAGTCATATTTAGTTGCATATAGTCGTCATAGAAAGTCCTTAGGTGGAGTTAGCAAGTGTATGCCCACACGTACGGGTTGAAATTAGTTTGCACCCCACACTAAACATGGAACAATTGCAAGAGTCACTAAACAAACTGTCTCAACAGATCGAGTCTGTGGGTAAGCACTTGGAACAACATATACACCAACGCTTTGATCGATTTGATGTGCGCATTACCCAACTAAAGGTCTCCGTTGGGACAAACCCCACCATTAGAGTAAATGTTCAATCTCAGATAGGTGGCCAGTATGATAGACCAATGAATAGAATTGACCAATGAATTAGTCATGGGCATGCATCCGTGCACCCACCCCATGAGGGATATCAAGACCACTATTTTGAGTGGTACAACATGTATGGCCTTGTGGCTAGATAGAGTGCACCAAAGGCTAGTGTAAAGTTACCCAATGAAGCCATTTCGGTAGTGGATGAGTTTCGTGATGTCTTTCCTAATGATTTACCAAATGAGTCTCCCCCTAGGAGGGATATAGGGCACACCAGAACATGGGACACCGTAATACCTACAGCCTAGTTTGCGTTTAATAGTTCTGTTGATAGATCCACAGGTCTCAGTCCTTATGAAGTCGTTACTGGTTATAAACCTGGGAAACCTATTGATCTTGTCCCTATATCACTGTCCTATAAGCCGTTAGAGCCTGCAGAGTCTTTTGTCCATCACATTCATTCATGGCCTTAAGAAATCAAGCAGAAGATCACTACTAGTAAGGAACATTACAAATTTTCTACTGACTAGCATGAATGTTTCAAAGAAATAAATATTGGGGACTCTGTGATGGTCCGCATCAGGCCCGAGCGGTATCCTCCGAAGGTCGTTCGTAAGTTACACGCGCATAGCATTGGACCTTCAAAATTATAAAACGAAACGGTCTCAATGCGTATGAGGTAGATCTTCCACCTTCCATGGAAATTAGTTCCGCATTCAATGTTGAGGATCTAGTTACTTTTCAGGGGACCACTGATAGTTTGTCCGACTCTTCACCTACCCATCCTGATTCCCCATATTTATCCCTTGATCCATGGCCCCCTCCCGACCCATCTTCCCAGCTTTTACCTCCCTTACATACCCTTCCTAACTCATTTTCCCAGCCTCTATGTCCCATACCAACCCGTTATGACCATTTTTTCCAGCCTCTACCTCTCATACCTAGCCTTCAAACACCCAGAGAGAAAATAGAGGATATCCTGGACTATCAAATAGTTTTAACGTCGGACGGCAGGTTTTAGAAGTACCTTAAACGGAAGTCATGCCCAACTTCAGATAGCACGTGGTTCACTGAGAAGGAGCTTCAGAGACTTGATCGTGACATCCTGGAGCGATTCAGGAATTTTATTTCGCTAGTGGCAAAATCTTCGTAGTCAGGAAGAATTGATGGGGACATCACACTCACACGCGCACGCATGCCGCCCCCTACGCATGTACGCAAGGAAAAGGAGGACCCCACTGTCGATCTAGCTCGATGACGACGTCCAGGGAGGGCTTCCTAGTCAGAAGACAGAGTTTTGGTTTAAGAGAGTGGGTCCGATAGTCAAGTAAAGCCTATCATGGGATCTCATGATCGGCCCACTAGTCGGATTAAGTTCATATTTTAGGTTTTGTTTATTTATGTTATTTAGAACATTATGAAACGATTTACATTTCTTTGATTAGTTTTTATTTTGGTTTACTTTATCGCCAAGTAATAGGTTGTGCACAAGGCGCGAGTTTTGGGGTATAGGGTTTTCTTATAAATAGGCACCCCTTGTAGCTCTTTTGATTCATTGAAGTTAAATAAAAAAATTTCTACATATTTTTTCTACTCTATGAGTTTCTGAGTTATGGAAAAAATTCAAGTGGGTATGAAGTCTTTCATTTTCGAAGGGCTAACTACTATGATACGAAGCCACATCTATCACAATCCACTCCCATTACATATCATCTATATTTCTCCCATTTATGATCATCCTCGCATCAAATTCGTCTGTTTTGCAGTCGTTCATCTTCCTACAACCAGTTTCCAGAATTTGACCCTATAGGAGGGTCGAAACTTCGACGGAGCACTACGCCCCGACCGCACGTCGAAACGCCACGAGATTTGGAGGGTTTGTAGTCCCCCTGTGGCCGACCAGAGCCTAGAAGGCTGTTTTGGGATTTGAGCCCCCAGCACACGTATGGCCAGCCTCTTGGGCACGTGCGACAGGTTCGGGCCGCGGTCCGCATGCAGGAGCTATTTTTTTGTTCAGGTTTTCTTCCTATTTTTCCCTTTTACACTAGTTTTTCATAACCCTAACTCTAAATTGCATTATCCTTAACTTATTTGCCTATTTTCTCACCCTAAAGTTCCTTAAATTGAAATTGAGGAGTCCCTTGGATTAGGGAATGATTGTTGTGCATGTGTGTCTGACTTCTATTTCCCTTTGACCATCGTTTGATCCATAATTTTATTAATCCAGTCCTAACCTGTGTAGGCCTAGACCCATGCAAATTTCCATTTACTTGAATGTTTGAGCTTTTGTGTGAGATGTGGAATTATTATATGATTGTTCTGAATTAGTATGATCTAAGCCTGAAATCTTGCATATCATATTTGAATTTCATAAATTAGATCAATGGTTTGCATAACTTCTATGTAAGTATGCGTTTTGTTTCTAATTATATACGTAGCCTTATATAAATTGTTATAATGTGGGATTGGGGTTAAGGAATGACCGTGAGAGACTTTAAAGGAGTTTTCTAGGATTTTACAAAGGTATTTTGTCTCGGGAGATGAAGGGCTTTAAGATCTGTAAGTTGCCTATCTCTTATAATTCTTCGTTAATAATGTATTGTTCTATCACTTAGTGTCACAGTTTTTTGCCACAAGGGTTTTTCCACGTAAATCGATGTGTTTCTATATAATTGCTCGTTCACTTTATTTTTCTATCACATGTTTGAATCGTTCTAATGTTTCTTCTGTGCATAACATGTGGCAGTTGAGCACAACACATTTAGATGTGTTAACTATTCTTATTAGCTTAGATCTCTCACGCATACCATGCTAGGGTGTATGCAACAATTCGCCTCTGATCCATCCTTAAATTTGAAAGCCAAGCCAACAGACCTGCACGCACAAGATGGAATGGGACCTCTTCATAAAATGGAAGAAGGACACAATGGACACAATTGCACGAGATATGGGCCTTTCATCAAATGGGGTGAAACAAAAACCAGGCTTGTCCACTATTCATAATATAATAATATATCCTCTTTTTCTAACATTCTAATGTCCTCATATAGGAGAGGCTCACATGATGCATGGACAGGTCCATATCTTGATCCAGGACTGATGATAACAAGGCCCACCAGTTGAATGGCCCAGAAACCCAGATTTTGATCCACAGCATGTTTGACAGCGGGCAGCACCAGATAATTGGTCTGGATCTCAAGAACATGCGCAACATTCAATAAATGAAAAGAAATCCCAACAAATAGCAAATGTATTAAATGATTAAACCGTCTAAATTACAGGCTCATCAAGGATAGGCTATGTTATCCAAATCACACAAACTGAAAAATGAAAATTATCTTAATCTATGATTAGCAGATACGTATTGTTGGGGGCCTTACACAAAACCTTAGGATCTAGCCCTCCAGAACAAACCAGAATTATGGATAATAAACTAATGAAAACAATCAATGCATCAATCACACACCACATAAGAGATTTTTACGTGGAAAACCCTTAAAGAGGTAAAAACCACGGGACCTCATCCAAATCAACAATCCACTATGAAGTAGAACGTTACAAACTTCTTCACTCACGCAGGAGTGGATAAACAATAAGAGAAATAGAGAAAACGGAGAGATCTAACCGATTACGAGGACATAGAAATGCTGAGATATAGATTGCACAGTAGATAACCTCCACGAGCAGAACCTCCCTTCTATAAGCTTCCTCTCTCTCTTCCTCTCTCTCTCTCTCACCTTTTGATAGCCCTAAACCCTTTAGCAAATCCCTTGTAAAGCTTTAGGAAACCCTCTTGCATTGCCTAGAAAACCTTAGGCAACCCCTTTTATAGTTTAGGAAACTCTTTTCTGCATCCCAGTTGTGAAAGGACTCAAATCCGCAGTTTCGCACAAAATCGCGGAATAAGCTGCGTAACCTATGACTAGTCCTAGAAATTTCAGGACTGGTCTTAGCCTCCTACGACTGGTCGTAGCTCACCTACGACTAGTCGTAGACCGCGGAGAAAAAACGTCCGAACTCGCTGGACTTTGAGTCGTATCATGACTCGAACCCACGACTAGTCGAACACCAGCCCACGACCGGTCGAGCAGGGCTCACCACCGGTCG
This sequence comes from Magnolia officinalis, assembly GCA_021015155.1. Classification (NCBI taxonomy): domain Eukaryota; kingdom Viridiplantae; phylum Streptophyta; class Magnoliopsida; order Magnoliales; family Magnoliaceae; genus Magnolia; species Magnolia officinalis. The sequence goes on from JAJHSJ010000018.1 coordinate 51,294,800, forward strand.
AAAACAGGTCAAAAATACCCATCAAATCTCTCCCTTTTTGACCTAGGAGGGATCCACCTTCTTCAAGCCAGCCAGGTTTCTACAAACCTCAAACTTGCCCTTGAGCAAAGCCTTGGTCATCATGTCTGACCCATTATGGTCCGTGTGGACCTTCTCAAGCTGTAACACCTTCTGTTCCAAAGTATCCCTGATCCAGTGATACCGTATCTCTATGTGCTTCGACTTGGAATGTTGACTTAGATTCTTGCTCAAGTGTATAGCACTCTGACTATCGCAATAGACCACGTGCTCCTCCTGCTTCAGGCTAAGTTCCTGTAGGAACCTTTTCATCCAAAGCATCTCTTTGCATGCTTCTGTGACTACAATGTACTCGGCCTCTGTCGTCGACAACGTTATGACCTTCTGTAGCTTGCTCTGCTAGGAGACCGCTCCCCCTGCAAACGTGAACATGAACCCCGATGTAGATTTCCTGGAGTCTATATCGCCTATCATATCTGCATTTGTGTAGCCCTCTAACACAGATTTTCCGTCACCATAGCATAGGCTCAACCTAGATGAGCCTCTTAGATACCATAGTATCCATTTCACCGCTGCCCAATGCTCTTTGCCAAGATTGGCAAGATACTGGCTGACAACACCAACTGCATATGCTATGTCTGAGTGTGTACACACCATAGCATACATCAAACTTCCTACCGCTGACACGTAGGGTATATTTTGCATCTCTTCCACCTCTGCCTTCATCTTGGGACACTGCCTGTTGCTCAATTTGAAGTGACCATCTAGTGAAGTACTGACCGTCTTCACTGCATTCATATTGAATCGCTTTAGGACTTTCTCAATATACTGCTCTTGTGACAACCAGAGCTTCCTGCTGCTTCTGTCACGGGTTATCTCCATTCCTAGGATCGTCTAGTCAGGCCCAAGTCTTTCATTGCAAAAGATTTGCCCAACTCCTGTTTTAGCCTGTCGATCTTCTTGATGTCTTTTCCCATGATGAGCTTGTCATCAACGTATAATAGCAGAACTAAGAAATCACCATCTGAGAACTTGTGCGTGAACACACAGTGGTCCGACTCCGTTCTGTCATACCCATGTTTCAACATAAACAAGTCAAACTTCTTATACCATTGCCGTGGAGCTTGTTTCAGGCCATACAAGCTCTTCCTCAGCCTACACACCATATGCTCCTTGCCCTTGACTTCGAACCCCTCTAGTTGGTGCATGTAGATCTCTTCTTCCAGGTCACTATGGAGAAAGACAATTTTAACATCTAACTGCTCTATCTCTAGATCCTTGCTAGCTATCAACCCAAGCAACACCCGTATGGATGTCATCTTCACCACTAGTGAGAATATCTTCTCGAAGTCTATGCCTTTTCTCTGACCAAAACCTTTCACCACAAGTCTGGCCTTGAACCTCGTCTGTGAATTCTTCTGCTCAATCTTCTTTCTGAACACCCACTTGTTGCTCAAAGCTTTCTTGCCCTTAGGCAATTTCACCATATCATAGGTGTGGTTCTTATGCAAGGATTTCATCTCCTCTTGCATAGCTTTCAACCACTCCCCCTTATGCTCGTCGGCTAGGGCCTCAGAATAATCTTCTGGCTCCCCCATCGGTTAGCATAATGTACTCATGCGGTGAGTACCTATTGGACGGCTATCTGTCCCTAGATGACCTCCTCACCTGTGGCTCAACAGGTGGATCAAGTGGGGTCGGGTTGCTCCCCTGGTCTATCTTCTGAAGGAACTCTCTCGTCCTCTGCACCTTGTTGTACTCCCCCGTCATTAGGCACCGCTGGAGGAGTAACCAGATCCATGTCCTCTAGCTCACCTGAACTAGGCTGGTTCTTCTCTGGCTTACCAATGTCTTTTATACACTGATCTTCAAAGAAAACCACATCTCTGCTCCTGATGAGCTTTCTCTCGGTCGGATCCCACAACCTGCAACCGAATTTTTCATCACCGTACCCTAAGAACACACACTGCCTGATCTTCATATCGATCTTGGACCTCTCGTCCTTCGGTACGTGAACGGATGCCCTGCATCCAAACACCCTGAGATGATTCTACGATGGATCCTGTCCAGTCCACACCTTCTCAGGTACTTCTCCATTCAATGGGGCTGATGGAGACCTGTTTATCAAATACACTGTCGTGTGCATTGCTTCTCCTCAGAACGTCTTGGGCAATTTCGCATGGAATAACATGCATCTGATTCTCTCAACAATGGTGCGATTTATTCGCTCAGCTACACCATTATGCTGGGGGGTTTTGGGAACCGTCTGTTCATGCCGTATACTCAGGGACTTGCAGTACTCATGAAAGTCGCCAATGTATTCACCACCATTGTCAGTGCGGATGCGCTTCAATGATCTACCTGTCTCTCTCTCGACCATAGCATGAAACAATTTAAACACACCAAAGACCTCATCCTTGGATTTCAAAGCATAAACCTAAACCCTCCTAGATGCATCATCTATAAAAATAACAAAATACAATGCCCCACCCAAGGTTTTTGTCCTCATAGGACCACAAACATCAGAATAAACCAAATCTAATGCATGCACTTTATTAACATGAGAAGCAGTTTTAACAAATGAAACTCTATGTTGTTTCCCTGATAAACAATCAAGACAGGTTTTGAGAGGTGTACCTGTCACGTCTGGAAGGAGCCGCTTCCATGCTAGTAGCCGAAGCCCTTTTTCACTCATGTTGCCTAAACGCATGTGCCACATGTCAATAGCTGAATCTTCCACTGCGTTCAACCCACCCTTGCACATACTGACACTTGTCTTGTATAGGGTGCAACACTTCTTCCCTCTGGCCACGATCAAAGAACCCTTGATGAGCTTCCATCGCCCACTAGCAAACCGGCTTTCATAGCCATCATCATCCAGCCTTCCCGTCGACATCAAGTTGAGGCGAAGGTCTGGGATATGTCTCACATCCCTGAGAACCAATGTGCACCCCACATCAGTTTTCACACAAATATCACCGACTCCCACGATTTTTGATACTCCAGAATTTCTCATCTTTACAGTCACCTGACTTGTAGCTTGTGAAGGAGTCCCTATGTAGAGTCGCATGAAAAGAAGCTCCCAAGTCTATCACCCAGTCGGTGTCACCATGAGACATACATCATGATCTGCAGAAAGAATAACTATCATGTCGCCATCTGAAGCGACCGCAGTAGAATCTGATTCATCTTCCTTCCCTTTTCCTTTCTTGTCGTTTTTCTTACCGTGACATTCATGCTTGTAGTGGCCCTTCTTGCCACAATTTTAGCATTCAACATCTTTTTTGTACTTGACTTGCTTCTTGATTTATCTCGAGCCTTCCCGCTCTTCCTGTTCTTTCCTCTCCCTCGTTCCTGTGTCACAAGGGCCTCTTGCTGAGTAGACCCCTGAGACTTCCTCCTTGTCTCCTCATTGAAGAGACAACTGGTTACCTGTTCCATGGATATCTTTCCGTCTGGCGCGGAGTTACTTAGAGACACCACCAATGTCTCCCAACTGTCAGGCAATGAACTAAGCAATAGTAAAGCCTGCAGTTCATCATCTAGGACCATCTTCATAGAGGTGAGTTGATTCACTATATTGCTGATTTCATTCATGTGCTCGGCCACAGAACCACCATCCTTGAATTTGAGATTCACAAGTCGCCTTATCAGAAAAATTTTATTACCGGCTGTCTTCCTCTCATACAGCCCTTGTAATTTCAGTCATAGGCTAGTGGCTGAGGTTTCCGCAGACACATGGTGGAACACAGAATCATCCAACCATTATCTAATAAACCCCACCGCCTTTCGGTCCATCTTCTTCCAATCATCATCAGTCATATCCTTGGATTTTGCTGATATGCCTAAAATTGGAGAATATAGGTCCTTGCAATAAAGCAAGTCCTCCATCTTAGCCTTCCATATGGTCCAGTTAGAACCATTGAGGCTAATCATCCTTGATGAGCCACCTTCCATAATTCCAAACCGATCCTACCCGTTCAGTGAACTTAGCTCTGATACCACTTTGTTGGGGGCCTTGCACAAAACCTTAGGATCTAGCCCTCCAGAACAAACCAGAATTATGGATAATAAAGCAACGAAAATAATCAATGCATCAATCACACACCACACAAGAGATTTTTACGTGGAAAACACTTAAAGAGGTAAAAACCACGGGACCTCGTCCATATCAACAATCCACTATGAAGTAGAACATTACAAACTTCTTCACTCACGCAGGAATGGATAAAAATAAGAGAAATAGAGAAAACGGAGAGATCTAACCGATTACGAGGACATAGAAGCGCTGAGATATAGATCGCACAGTAGATAACCTCCACGAGAAGAACCTCCCTTCTATAAGCTTCCTCTTTCTCTTCCTCTCTCTCTCTCTCACCTTTTGATAGCCCTAAACCCTTTAGCAAATCCCTTATAAAGCTTTAGGAAAACCTCTTGCATTGCCTAGAAAACCCTAGGCAACCCCTTTTATAGTTTAGGAAACTCTTTTCCGCATCCCAGTTGCGAAAGGACTCAAATCCGCAGTTTCGCGCAAAATCGTGGAACAAACTGCATAACCTACGACTAGTCCTAAAAATTCCAGGACTGGTCGTAGCTCACCTACGACTGGTCGTAGACCGTGGAGAAAAAATGTCCGAACTCGCTGGACTTTGAGTAGTATCACGACTTGAACCCACGACTGGTCGAACACCAGCCCACGACCGGTCAAGCAGGGCTCACGACCGGTCAAAGACGGGTCAAAAATACTCATCACATATTTGTTGAATTCAAACTGATAATTTTCATTGAAGTATGGATTTCAGACTAACTTAAATACATGAAGCTAAGGCTCAATAACCATGAAAATATAACAAAGGCGATAAAAAGGAGGAAAAGGCTATCTTTCTTCCTTTTCTTTACATGGCTCCAAATGTCATTTTGGAACTCTGGCCTTCGAGTCTAATCACAATTGCTTGAAAGAAATTTAACAAAAAAGAACAGGTTAGATTAGCCCATACCTTAAAAGACAATGCATTCTTCCATTTACACATTTGGTGACTAAATGGAGTTGAAATGGACGGATCTTCCAATCGATTTAATAGTCACCGAGAGCATTATCATTTGGATGATATGGGCGCCCGTTAAATTTGATTGTAAATAGATAGTAATTAGGAAATGAGATCACACTGATACAATCGATTAGATTTATAGGTTGAAGTGCAACGGAACAAAATGTGTCTTTCGAAAATCCAATTCAATACACTGAGCTAAGGGTCCCGTTGCGATAATCTTAGATTTCACTTTTAACCTAAAACACGTTCCTAGGATGGGACGATAAATTTTCTTGTCATGTAGGTGAAGTATATGTGTGTGCTTTGTCAATAGTTTAATCCTTGGTTGTCTTACTTTTTAAACCTTTTAAGAACCTTCATGTACCCTCACGCCCCATCCTTTGAAAAAATATAATGTCAAACATTAGCAAAGAGAGGGTAAGTTTGTCATAAAAATATAGTCGAGATTTTTAAGGCACTATGTACAATATGCAAAAGGGATGTGAGCTCAGGATATGATATTATTGACTTGGAGTCATTATTAGCCAGTGAAGCTCATTAATCTATGGTTGGCTAGATGCCGTAGAATTACTATGGGTGAGGAATCACAAGACTTCCTAACCTGAGTAACTCCTACGGTTGATTTAGGACCAATGATTCTGTGTAAGGGCTTCAATGACGAAGAAGGGACTAGGCACCTTTCTTTATTGGAAAACTTGTGTAGTGTCTACTTTATGAGATTTTGAAATTTTTTATTTTTTGGAGTTTACTAAACTAGAGTATTACTCTAACCAAGGTTGGGATTGTAGAGACAAAGTGCTCAAAAATAGCTCATGTCACACCCCAAACTCAGGAACCAGGCTCACAAAATTCTCGGCCACCGAATTTAGTGCTGATAGCATCCATAGTACCCCATTCTTGGCTCCCAGCTCCCATGCACTAGGTTCTGATCCTGGGATCCTATAAGGAGAAATTTCAGGGTGATTTTTTTTTCTTTTGTAAAGGAGCATAATTATAAGTGTACCCAAGTCACCAAAATATCATCACTACATATCCACTAATATAATATTTGAGTATAGTGGTAAAAAAGAAATACATCATATTAGGGCTGAAAGTCGGGCGAGTTGGGTTGGATTGGTGCTCAACCCTAGCCCGACTCAAGGTTCCTATACCTCAACCCTAACCCAACCCAACCTCAAGTTGGGAATTCTCGACCCAAGCCGGCTCGGTCGAGTTGGCCGGGTTGGTCGGGTAGATATATGCTAATAATTTCATTATTACATCAGACCTGTGTGTATTCTGCATCTACTCGGTTTATTCGTTTTCCTATCATTTTAGACATTATTCAAGAAAAATGAAGTAGATCTAATTATCAGGTGGACCATGCCATAAGAAACGGTGATTATTGACCGTTAATGAATGACGCAGGGATGAACGTGATGAGGATAACTACTCTGAATCCACGAAGCTTCTCTATACTCCTCACAGAGACCTCTCGAATCCACGAGGAAAGAAAGCAGAAAAAATAAATAAATTCTAAGAAATTCGAAATTGATTAATTGATGATTAAAAAGAGTTTAAAACCCTTTAAATAGGGGTACCAAGCAATGGGAAAGAAATCAGAATCAAACTACAACTAAAACTCTTAGAAATCACGACTTACTATAAAAGTAAAGTTACTATTTATAGACAGTCGTGATGTCTACTAGTGCGCAAGATTTTCGGCCAAAAATAGTAAGTGTCCTATTTGGCTTCACTAAACCATTCTCCTAATTATTCTAAGCTCTTTTCACGTTGGGCGCAACTCCTAAAGCCCCGACGTGTGAAGAGTTATAATCAAACTAAAACTTACTATTTATAGTAAAAACGAAATTAAAATAGGAAAACGACCGTTAATTCATGGGTTTTTCGCAATTCCGGGCTATGCAACCCGGCGTAGTGGGGTTGGTTGGCTAAAGTAGCTCATTCTACCCCAAAATCATATATTTTTCGTCAGCTAACTCATTCCGAATTAAGAAATACACCCGATCTAAGGCCTGTCGGTCCGGATCACTTTTGTCGTTGATCGGGCCTTTTCTTATCCATCATGGCCATGAAACTGTCCACGACCGCTGTACATCAATCGACCACGAAAGTTTTAGATTATGCATGTATTTATTTTTTCCCCTTCACCCGGGCTTACGTGATCTTATCTACGGATTGGATAGCAAATAAACACTAAGGTAGAGTGTTCAATCACCACTGTTTCCTGGTGAACCTCACAGAGTTTACTCAGCACGCAATCCGCGTCATTTTTATTTTTTATTTTTTTAATACTCATGAGTTGACGTCTCAAAATGGATGGACGGCCTGGATAAAATATATACATCACGGTGGGCCCCACAGATCTCCTAACAGGACCGTCCGTCTCTGGCTAGTCAAGGGGTAGTACCCAATCCGCGTCTGTTACCGTGGATCAGAACGTCAGGACGTCCGACTCATGGGGCCCACCGTGAAAATTCCATGGACGGCAGCCTTCGTTTGTAAATACGCACCATAACCATAGATGGAGCGGATAGGATTATTTTAGAAATTTATACCTTTTATACAGACTATTCGCAATGATTATTACCTAATTAACGGTTCTGATCATCCATACACGTATCTTAACTAGTGAAACACGAATTATCTTTTAGTCCGCGGACTACAATACCGTGCCTGAATATTATAAATTAAGGTGATCACAGCAACACCTGCATCATCGCTTTCGCTTTCTTTTTCATCTTTTTAAATCCTCAGCTGCAGAAATTTCAGCAGATTCTCTGCAATCTTTCCGCTTTTTGTTTCTCTAATCGATTATCTTCCTCTCCCAAAGAACCCGTTTTCTTCTCTTTGAAATCTCCTCTTCTTTTTCTAGAACAGGGCTCCCCTGTTTTGCATCCCTTCCTTCCTTTTCTACTGCAAGAAAAGCCTGTTTTATACTCTGAGATCGGATTCTGCAATGGCAAGCCAATCTGAGAAGACCCAAGGATCGATTCATGATTTCACTGTCAAGGTTAGCGAGCTCGATTCGATCTTATTGTCTTTCTATTTCACAGTTCATATGTTTCTTTTTTTCTTTTGGGCCTTTTCATTTCTGGGTTTTGTTTGGTTGATTGGGTTGTTTGCTGTTGTAATTTTACTGCTAGTATGGGATTTTCTCTTGAGAAATGATATAGTGCTATGTTTGTATTGTAAATTGTAGTGATCACAGTCGTATTGGGGCACTTGATCAGTCCGAGAGATTGATCAGAGCTGTTCATTAGGTTCAGAACATACTTCATGGGGTACCATATAAGCGCGTCGCAACAATCACATGATTCTAACGGTCTAATCATTAGCCTGCAAAATGGACTGTGGAGGTTCATTTGTGGAAAAGTAGTTGTGATAAATGATTTGACCAATCCATTTTCTGGGGCCCATCATGGATTTTTTTTGGTCCTAAAGAATATTTTGATGAGAAAATCCTAACCATCCTGCCTGCGCGCTTGTATAAGGCAGCACACTAGCTTTGGCAGTGGGGCACATACATGTTTGATGCAATCCGTCCATCAGGTGGGTCCCATCATTTAGATGCTCTGGCCCAAAAACGGTCCGGTCTACTCATCAAGTGTGCCAATGTTTACAAAAAAATGTACATATTAGAGGCTTTTCGACAAGTTTTTCCTAACCTGTCGGCGTATTTCTAATAAAAATGGGTTAATTGATGAGTAGACTTACCTGTTATTTTGGTCCACGGAACCTAGATGATGGATGCCTTGGATCTCGCATCCACGATATACATGCCGGGTGGTTTTCGAGAGTTTATTGAGAATCAGAGATTGTAACTTCAATATCTATTCTTGATTAGGAATTTGTTGTTTTTGAGAGTATATTGAGAATCAGAGATACATGTCATATTAATATCAGGCAATACATAATTATATTTTAAAGATGTTTTGATGTCATTTCTGCATAGCTTTCACAGATTTTATTCTGTGTTTTATTCTGAAGTGAATTGCATTTTCAACTGTCAGTTTAATCAGTAGGAAATGCACAATTGGTGTTTTTTACATAGCACTCGTAACCATGGATTTAAGACTTGGCGGAGTCGACTGGGACTCAGTTGGAACCAATCTGATTTGAGGCCAAGAGTCACTCCTGTGTAGGCAAAGTCGGGCCGATTCAGCCCCAACTCGGGTGAGTTGTGACTCTACTCAAGGCCAAACAAGTAGGGTCGAGTCGTCGAGTCTTTTAGCCATGCGTGTAACACAGTCCAATTTAAAAGTAACGAAATTGCATTTGAGCCCAGACCAATATGAATTCTATGGAAGGAAATAACAAATTGGTTATCCTTATCTTATTAGACTAATAATTGCTATTCGATTTGATGGTGCATCCAAACACACCCTTAGGTTGTTTGGATCGACAAGTGAATTGAGTTCAAACATCTAGTTTATAGGGAATTACAAAACTAGATGTTTGAAAACTCAATACTTGATTCGACTCGACATCCAGCCTGTTTGGGTTGACACGAAGACTTGATTTGAATCGACTGAACTCGATGTTTAATATATTATATTATTAGGATTAATATTTCACTGATAGAGATGCTTAGAACAATAGGAGTAGAAAAATAGTAAAATAAAAATGAAAAGTCTATAAAGCAACAGCTTGGCTTGCTGATAAGAGCGTGATTTTGCTTGTTTGAGGTTGGGAGTTTGAATCCTACTACCAGCACAATTGCTTAATATAGAAATGAACTTACTCAGTGAGTGACTCGATTCAAGTCATGCCTAGTTTCATTGAGTTGACCGAGTTGGCGAGCTGACTCGATGAGTCAGCCAGCCCAAGTCTGAACTGAGTTGAGCTCACCAGTGAGTTTCATGGTGACTCATCTCGATTTCTCTCCCAATTGAGCTAACTCGGCCAAGTTTTGGGTCGAGTCACCGAGTTTTCAAACTATGCCCCGAACTGCATTTGCATTTGTTTGGATTCCAACTTGTAACTATTGTAATTTTGATTTGGAGCCCAGAAACTTAACATGAATGTTGAGGTAATTATGAATTGGTTATTGTAACTTCAGTAAACTAATAATTGCAGACTGATATGATATTGCATCCAAACACTCCTAGTTTTGAAATGGTTGCCTTTGTGTAGTTTTATCATTGACGGTTTTGTTTTTCTCCACAGGATGCGAGGGGAAACGATGTGGATCTTAGCACCTACAAGGGAAAGGTCCTCTTGATTGTGAATGTTGCATCTCAATGGTATGCAATATCAGTCCGGTTTTTTATTATTTTTTTATTTTTATTATTTTATTTTTTATAATTATTATTATTCAAATCATGGTTTTCGATCTGATATTTGTTAACTTCATTTGAGAAATCTATTTATTTTATAGATCTGTTTCTTTGGCTGTTCAAGTATGGTTTTTAGACTCGAAGGCTCGGAGAGTTGACTCATGACTCGCCTGAATCAGAGAGAGGGGGGCCTCATGGTACCAAACTGAATTGGGTAGTGCTGATTCCGAGTCATACCCAACTCAGACAAGTCTTAAAACCATGGTTTGAAGGATTTTCGTGCCATTTTTTCTCACTTAATCAACCACTTGAATGCAAGCTTCAATTCCAATTTAGAATTCTATCTTGATTCATTACAATATTGGAATACATCTCATTTTTATATGCCAATTCATTGTTGCAGTGGGCTGACCAACTCAAATTACACAGAGCTTAATCAACTATATGAGAAGTACAAAAATCAAGGTTTTGATCTATGCCTTTTCTTACCTAAACTGATTTAAAAGTTTTATTTTTATTTTTTTTATTTTTTGGGTGCTGTACGTAAGTACTAACTTCCTTGCACCCCGTCACAGATTTTGAAATATTGGCATTCCCATGCAATCAGTTTGGTTCGGAGGAGCCAGGAGACAATGAGCAGATCTTGGATTTTGTTTGCACCCGCTTCAAATCTGAATTCCCCATATTCGACAAGGTACTTGAACTAAAGATCACACTGCACAGATGATACTAACTTGCTAATGGGTGGACATCTAATGGACAGTCAAAATGGAAAATAGTCAACTGTCCAAGTGCCATTATTGATCAGGGGTCAGGATCATATAATTAATTTAATTTGGGCCCCCCAGTTTTTGGATTGGTTTGGATCTTTTGTACACGTATGCCAGATGATGGGTCCCATTATTAGAGGTTGCATCAAATAACTCATTATTGAAACCCGATGTGCATTTCCGTTGCTTTTAATTGTAGATCTCCAATGATAGTAGCTAGAGCACACAGTGCATGGAATCGAGCACAGATCTTATTTCCCATGCCAAAAGCAAAACATATAATGTTTCGTCGCTCATGTACTCATGCTCCTTACTTTTTGGGTAGAAGGTCTCGGATCTTGCATAGCCACGCATAGATGTACACACAAGCTAAGATTGAGAAAACACAAATCAAGATTTGGGACACACATAGGGTGTGTTTGGATGCTCAGCTGAGCTGAAATGGAATAGTTCTGGTAAATGTAGAGGATGTGATGAAAATTGAGATGGCAACACTCCCAATTCATATTGATGATTAGCCTTTAATTGCAGCTCCATCCATTCCACGTTCAACTTGAAACAATACGAATTGCTATTTGGGATAGCCTGTGATTGTGTGTACAATGGGGCAAACCACACTCTTGTCATATCCATTTTATGCAATTGAATTATAGCAATTCATCTCAATTGAACATCCAAATGAAGCCATAGATGCAGAGATTCTAAACCTACGTCAATAGTGGGATCCTATGTCTTACTTCATAGGCAACCATTGGCGAACGATCACCTACAGGCAACCACATCACATTCATATGCACCATAGGGGAACTGATCACCTACAGGCAACAACATCGCAAGTTGTGGTGTCATCCAATCTTTACTGCTTATATGCCACTTGTGTAGGACATCTCTACCATGAAAATGGTGGGCTCCACCATGAAGTTCACCCTTCTAAAAAAATAATCAGTCCGATTCACTAACCAAACATATGGGTCAGACCATTGGTTGTCCGCTGATTCTAACAGTATGGCCCATCTGATGAGCAGACTGGCCCGATTTTTGTGCTAAATGATTTTCGTAGTGAGACCTATGATTTTGATGGTATAGATGTCCTGGGCAAGTGGTATGTTGGTAGCAAGGTATTCAATAGCAGTGATGGTGGCCGTAATGGTGACCATTACGATACGGGCTGTAATGGCTGCTATGGTATCCGTAGTGGCCTTTACAGTGTTAAAAAAAGAAGTATCAGCAGCATGATGGATCATTACGAGCCGCAACTCCATAGCGGCCATCACAACGTTTAAAAGAAAAGAAAAGAAAAGAAAAAATTATGATGGGCCCCACTATGGATGGCTCAGGACTCGCTCCTAGTGTCTGGACATGTTTCAGTGATCTCAACTAATGTATGCATTACTGCAATGAATATAATGCATGCATCATGCAACATCACACCCTTTGGTGTTTGGGGATTCACTCCTATTTGTATACATCTTGGTATATCTGTTACTATCTAAAATTCATTGATGATTATTCGAGATATAGATGGATTGGACAATGCTACGTATGTTCTTTCTGCTTGAGATTATAAATGCCATTACTGTGTGGAATGCTGATTTTTGGGATATCATAGTGTCATCATAGCTCATGATAGAAGCTCATATTTTAGAACTGCATCATCGTCATTGATACTTTTGTGATTTTGTGTTAAGGTTGATGTAAACGGGGACAATGCAACTCCCGTGTACAAGTTCTTAAAGTCGAGCAAAGGTGGTATCTTCGGAGACAGCATCAAGTGGAATTTCACCAAGTTCCTAGTGGACAAGGACGGACATGTGGTGGACCGCTACGCTCCCACAACTTCCCCTCTCAGCATTGAGGTAAATTAAGAAAAAAATCAAATCAAATCAAGAAAAGGAAAAAAAGAAAAAGAAAAAAAAAAAATAAGAAAAAGAAAATAAAAGAAGAAGACACTAATGTTATTTACTTGTGAATCCCTTGCGCCATTTTCTAATGGAGAGTCATCTAACAGTCCAGGCCATCAAACTTGTGGAATCCCTTGTTGTTGGGACTCAGCTTGGATGGTCTTAACCATTTGATCTTGCTTGAATTTGAACCACAACCAACACTATCAGCTGTATTTACTGGCCAAGAATTGTAGGGTTAAGATCATTCAATTGATGTAATCCCCCATGATCCATTCACAATGGGACAACCCACATTTTTACGTTTGAAGTTCATGTACTTGTTTTCCATGTGTACAGCAGATAAGTCACAACCATAGACATGGCGCTTTGGCAGATGAGAAAGTGTTCTTAGAGAAAGATAAGTTTTAGTGCTCCTGGTTGTCTTGGGTCTTCTTTTTTTTTTTTGGCAACATGAGATGGGTGCTCACTTTTGAAATGCACCCTCTACAATAGAAGCACAGGCTTGAATCCATACGGTCATTTGGACATTTCAATTGATCAATCTGAACTTAGGTATTCTATAATGGTAATGTTGGCCATAACGGCCACCACCGTTAGCTTTACAATATGGGTTGTAACGGCTATTACGGTCTCATTTTGTTTTTATTGAAGAAAACCCAAAAAACCTTTATTGGCCCCATAATGGACCGTTACAGGGCCATTACGACATAACGGACTTTTACGAGGGCTGTAACGGCCTTTACGAGTCATTTTTTCTATAACAGCCGTAACGACCCCATAATGTGTAATGGTTTGCCCTGTTACCTTTATTTAGTGGCCTTTATGGCACACCACGATCTGAACTGTCCATTTAGTCTAGAACTCATTTCATGGGCTACCATGAAGAAATCACACTGATAGGATGATCCCATTTTATGGGTAATGCAAGATGTAAGATGGGCTCAAGCCTAAGACCTCACTTTTGAAACACACCTTCTACCACAGTAGCACCTGCTTGAACTCATTTGTTCATTTGGACAGTCCAATTGAACGATGTGAAGTGTCCATTTAAGTCTGGAATTCATTTTATGGGCTACCATGCAGAAATCACACTGGTCAACTGATCCTGTCCATCCTAAATCTGGCCTTTTTATTTATTTATTTATTTATTTATAGCCATTCTTTTTAAGCCTTACGACGATGATAGCAATCCATGATAAGCCCCAAGAAATACATGAATCAAATGGTTGATTGGACCCATGTTTTGTGTAAACAATCCTGAGCATCAATATAGATGCTACTGATTAGATGGTTAAGATTGTCAGATTGATGAGATGTTTACATGGTAGCCCACAAATGTGTGTTGAACACTTCAACCCAGTGAACAGTGTAGATCAATGGATTGGATTGTCAAAGTGTCTCAATGCAATTGGGAGCACTATATGTTATAGTGCTATGTGGGAGCACTATATGGGAGCACTATATGTTATAGTGCTATGTGGGAGCACTACATGGGAGCACTATATGTTATAGTGCTCTGAGAGCAGTAGGGCTTTTCTCTTTGTAGGTATGCTATGATCAAGTTAATGAAGCATGTGAATAGGCTGGCCCATCAGACTCACAGGCCAACACCAAAAGAGACGGCTTGGGTTTATTTTATGCCTGTAGGCTGCATTAGGGCCTGATTTTCAAGCCAAAAAATAGATGGGATGGGTCTGTAATTTAAGTCATAGAACACGAGGCCCAACCTGAGCTTGAATATAGGCATGTGGAACAGGCCAGGACGTCGATCTGTTGGGCCCGCTCTTAATTATGGGATGACCTTTTTAATCTATTGTCTGATGCATTTTATTGCTTTTTTTTTTTTTTTCAGAAGGACATAAAGAAGCTGTTGGGGGTTTCTTAGAAAAGTAATGTGAAGCGGTTACAATAGTAGATTGTCTCTCTTATGAAGGATATGATGACCCTCTTTTTCTTACAATTAATGTTGCATGATACAATATGTAGTTTGAGAAGTATGTTTGTTGTATATGTTCCTCTGATGAGGGATACATAACACTCTTTTTCTTGTTATTAATGTTGAATGAAACATATGTAGTTTTCATTTGAGATGTATGTTTTAGCTATGTATCTTATAAAGTTAATTAGTTTTTTTTTTTTTTGTCAGCTTGTCAGTACACACACCTCGGCAGTTCACCATCCCCACTAGGGATCGACACCAAGACGAGGTATCTCAACTCAGTCTACCAGTCGAGCTATGGATCTGGGTGTTGAAGTTAATTAGTTTTTATTTGAACACAGTCAGTCCAAACGATCAATCGATTTGGATGGTCCATTGCGTGCAGATCACACTGCATGAGCTACCCTGCAAAAACCATGCAGATGGGATTATTGATTCTAACTATCCAATTAATCTCCTATGAAATGGATGGTAGAGATCATTTACATAAAGATAAGCCAATAAAACAATTTAAACCATCTATTTGTTCGGTCTCCCTCTTGGATTGGGTGTTGTAAACTATTCCGGTCCCAAAGCTTTATCTGAATTACATAAATCAGATCACTAAGGGCCAGTTTGGATACCACCATATAAGATACAGTTGTTTTTTTTTTTTTTTTTTTTTTTTTTTTTTTTTTTTTTTTTTTTTTTTTTTTTTGTTTTTTTTTTTACACATACAGCAGTAGATAAGTGACTTATTTAAGATAAGTAAGTTCCGTTTATGATTAGTTATAATTAACTTTTTTTTACTTATAAGTACCAAATCACTTCAATTATTATTTTTTTAAAAGCTTTTCTACTTTTCATAAGTTGTTGAAGAGAGGCATCAGAAGAGATGAAAGAGAGGAGAAGCTGATAAGTATGTTGTTTACCAAACATACTTATCTTCTTAGTAAATAGAAACTAAGATAAGCTACTTGTAGAATATGTAGCTTATCATAAGCAACTTAGGATCCAAATGCCCATAAATAGGGGTGTACACCAGTCAATCCGAGTCGATCTGGGCTCAACCCGGCTCGGCCTGATCACCAGCCAAACCCGGCCCGAATCAGGTCACCGAGCCAACATGTCCAGCCCGAACTCGGCCCGGTCAGCAATCGAGCGAGTTCGGGCCAATTCGGACCTTACAACAAGTTCATGGAAAGGGCTTTGGCAGGTAATCAGCGTCCCATTACAAGGCCCTCGATCAACGGTTTAGATAGTTGAATTATAGACTCCACAAAAAATCTAACTAGTCAAGACATTATAATTCCTTTTTGTATTTGGATGAATCTAGGCCGTTCAAGTTATACGTCTATGAGGTAGATGAGTCACTGTCACTTCAAAGATGGGCGGTGAACTTCCCAGAATGGTAAAGGGGAAAGGGACGGGTAGCTTTTGATATATATATATATATATATATATATATATATATATATATATATTATATATATATATATATATATAATATATAGACACACACACACACATACCACTTGACCGAGTTGGGCTGAACTAGGACCTATCCGAACTCGGCCCGAACTCAGTTTCGGGCTGAAAAAAATGGCCCGTACCAACCCGAACTCAGTTCGGGGTCGGGCCGAGTCGAGCGAGTTAACCGGGCTAGCCTGGTTCGTGTACAGCCCTACCCATAAATGAGTAGGGTTTTTTCATAGTGTGCAATAAATGGTCTGGGCCCATCAGATGAATGGCTCGGAAGCCTAGATTTCAAGCCACAACATGTTAGACAGTGAGTGGCACCAGATAAATGGTCTGGATCTCAAGCACATGAACCGTGAGGGCTGTCAATGGCCTGGGCTAGGGCCATGCTGAGGTCGCTCATCCTGCAAAGTAAACTTAGGCACGAGAGCAGGCCAGGTTCTTCCCGGCTTGTTGGACGGTTTAATTTGAGGTAGGTCTATGGCGGAAGGATACAATTGGGTTTTTTAATGGCAATGCAGGCATGTGAGATTCTATGTTACAATGGTTCTCAATTCCGGATTACTGTCTCTGTCTCTACCAGTTGTAAGACGAATATAAGATTGGAAGTTCCTAATCTGGTTGCAAAAAGGGTTGGGTTGACTCAGATGGATTATTGGATTATCCAACTATTGGTGGGTTGGGTCTAAAAATTTTAATTTATGAGGCATGTCTTGGTTCAATAGCTTTATCTGAATTGCTAAATCAAATCAGTAATGACCTGTTTGGATACCACTAAATAGGTTACTTCTTAACTTATGTTAAGTTATTAAGTTATTATTATTGTTTTATTTACTTTAGTTTAGTAAGCATGATTGCAAAAGTAACTTATGTGCTTAAATTTACTTATTTCCATTAGTTTTTTTTAAGCTTTTGAACTTTTAACTTTTCTACCCCTCTCTATCTACATATTGAAGGAGGCTCCGCGTGATGAAGTCTGCATTAAGGTGTGGCTTACATGATAGACGGTCTGCATCAAAGGTGGACCCCACATGATGGTTCACCCATATTAACGTGGGTCTACATAATGGATGGTTCACATCAAAAGTCAGCCCTATTGATAAATAGCCCACATCCAAAAATGGGAGGGTATGATGGACAACCCACTTCAAAGGTGGGGCCCAGAGGATGGACGGTTCACATCAAAGGTGAGCTGCACATGATGGGCAATGGACATTGAAGCTGGGCCCCACATGATATATGGTGCACATCAAAGGTCAGCCCCTAATAATAAATGACCTACATCCCAAGCGAGCCCTACGTGATGGGCAATCCACATTGAAGGTGGGCTCCACATGATGGGTGGTGGATATTGAAGGTGGGTCCCATATGATGGACGATAGCGATGATGGTGGGCCCCCACATGATGGATGACCAACATCAAAGATGGGCCCTACATATGGATGGTGCGTATTAGAGGTTCGCCCCTAATGATGAATGACTCACATCCATGGTGGGCCCCGCATGATTGACGGTCACATCAAAGGTGATGTAGGGATAAATGTGATGAGGTCAATCATCGTCTTCCTCAATGTTAACTACTTCGAATCCACGACGCTTATCTGAACTCCTCACAGAGATTCCTCAAATGCAGGAGGAAAAAATAGAAAAGTAGAAATAATTCTAATGAATTTAAAATTTATAATAAAAACAATTTACAACCCTTTTAATAGTGATACCAAACCTTGGAGGAAGTTTCAGAATCAAACTCCAACTCAAAGTTCCTAAAATTCATAACTTACCATAAAAAGTAAATTTACTATTTATAGTAATTGTCCTATTTGTCTTAACCACATTATTCTTCTAATTTTTCAAAGCACTTTTTATGTTGGACAAAACTCCTAGAGTTCAAAAGATGAAGAGTTATAATCAAACTAAAACTTGTTATAAATAGTAAAAAACGGAAATAAAATGGATTTTCGACCATCGATATGATGGAATCTCGCAAATTCGGCGTAGGCAACCGAGCATAGTCGGGTTGGTTGGCTAAAGTAGCTTATCCTTCCCCAAAATCATACATGATACATTAAATAACTCATTCCGGTTTGCGAGATACACCCGTTGTAAGGTTTGGACTGTCCGGATCACTTACGCCTCCGATTGGTTCTCCTTCGGTCCATCCTGAATATGAAAGTGTCTGCAACCCGCTCTACATCAAAAGGTGGGGCCTGCACAATGAATGGTCCACAACAAAGGTTGGCCCCATATGATAGACGGTGAATGTGAGGGGGACCAAACAAAGATAAAAACTTACGATGTTAGAAGTCAAATATACTTTTCCTACTTTTTAGCTAATAAACATACTTGCCTTACTACAATAAGCATGAATCAAGATAAGTTACGTGTGACATAAATAGCTTATCTAAAGTAACTTAGGTTCAAAACATCTCCTAAATGAGTAGGGTTTGTGTTCTCTTATGATCAACTCAATCAATCTCCTTTTAAAATAAGTCTAATTTGAGTCATACTAAAATACACCTGACCTAGCCCTAAGTAAACTTGGTTGAGAAAGTATGTCCCTAAACACCCCACCATAAGTGGGAATGAATTCTCATCGTCAACTTCAGTTGGGTCTCAATTAAAATACCTATATGGCGAAAAGGTGTGCCTTGAAAACATCCATCGGTCGAATCGACCAATGCCCAAGCACATAGACCATAGGGAAAGCGAGTCTCACTATCACCTATGGAGCACCAAACTATTGCAAAACAAAAAGATGAAAACTCTACAAAGACTAGTAATAAGAAAAACAGTCTGCTTGGGATGACCAAATCTACACAAAATTAGTACTGGTCAACCGGTCCTGGGTATATGGATGTACCATGATGTACAAGTCTGATCCACACCGTCCATCCATTTAACTAGTTTATTTTAGGGCACGACCCCAAAATTAAAGCATATCCAAAGCTCCAAGTGGACCACACCATAGGAAATAATGCGAATTTATACCTACCAGAGCCATAAATGTTTTGGATTAAGCTTATATTTATGTTTTCCCTTCGTCCATGTCAGTGTGCCCTTGTGCACAGATTGGATGACAAATAAACATCACAGTAGGCCCTAAGAAGGTTTCAACGGTGGACATCATTTTCCCATTATTTTACATAGTATGGTCCACTTAAGCTTTAGCTATACTTCAATTCTGTGTTTATGTTATAAAATGAGCTGGAAAAATGGATGGACGGCGTGGATAAGGGATACATCCGCTGCGAAACCGACTTCCAAAAAGATGTCGGTAGGCTACCAAACTACCTTTCTAGAAAGGGTATCTCGGTAACGGTTTCCAGAATCACACGTGCTCACTTGGCGCTCTTCATTGCAAACATCAAACGTTTCTACTTGCCACTCTTTTGTCGGCGGATTTTTTTCTTTATTTTTTATTTTTTACGTGGGAGGTCTGGCTAAGAATCAAGATGCCCCTTTACCGTTGATTTTTGTCATTTAAGTGGGCCATCTTACTGAATGAATCATCTCGCTACCACACACGTGTGCAATATTCAATGTAGCTTTTTAGAATACATCACCGCCTATTGCTACAGGATTTTTGGCCATTTTAGCCCTTTTTAAATTAACATGAACTGTTCGTTTGGTAGGCCTTCCCTTGGATTGGGTATTCAAAAACAAACCCAAATAATAATAATAATAATAATAATAATAATAATTAAAAAAATTTAAAAAATCAAATTCAATATTCAACCCATTAATTATATAAGTAGATTAAAGTAATCCCTCAGAAAGATTGTTTTTTTGTCATTTTTCCATTCACAGAAAGTAAGAAGAATTGTCATATAAACGGTGTGGATCACTTGAAGATGTCCCAAATTCTAAAGTTACAGTCGCGATGTATTGGAGCAAACCTCTTTTCCGCTGTTCAGATTAATTCCAGGGTGAATTCATAGGAAACGGATTGGCTACTCCGCTGCCACCAGTCAGGTAGCTGGTGGTCGGTGCTCTGTGGGCCCCTCCATGATATAGTTATTTCATCCATTCCGTGAATACATTTTTAAAGATCATTTTATAGCTTTACTCTAAACATTAGAGGGTTATAAATCTCAGGTGGACCACACCACAGGAAAACAATAGTGATTTGATATCCACCATTAAAATCCTCGTAAGGCCCAATGTACTGTTTATTTCACATCCAATATGTTGATTAGGTCATACAGACTCATATTAAGGGAAAAAACAAATATCGACTTGATCCAAAACTTTTATGGACCCAAAAAAGTTTTTAATAGTCGACGTTCATTCAACACTGTTTCCTGTAATGTGTTCTAATTGAGACTGGTATATATCGCATTTTTGGTACCATATTATAAAATGATATATAACAATATATGGACGGAATGGATGAAATACATACATCATTTTGGGGCCCACAGAACACCGACAGGTGGCAGGGGAGTAGCCCATCCGTTTCCAATGCAAATCCGCAAGTGTAAACACGAAACCTACACGCAGTCCTAAGCATCTAGAAACCGCCAAGTGTCACGTACAGATTCACACACATCTCCACGTTCCCATGCAAAATGTTAGCCCGCACGTGATAAAAGGAAGTTATGGTACTCCTCGGACCACTAAAATGAGATCGTAGTCCGGCAACTGCGTCACGTGGATCAGCATAAGATCCACTTCAGGAAGTAGGATCCACCATGAAAAATAAAGGGACGGTGGGCCTCTTTTCTAAATACGATCAATAAGCATTAGAGAAAGTGTGTTTGAATAAAACCATTAATCATTGTGATTCTTCACGTCCATAGATAGAATGGATAAGATTATCTTAGAACATTTTACATTTTATGAAAACTATTCATAGTGATTAATATCTATTTAACATTTCAGATCTTCGATAAACATATACTAACTATTAAATACGAATTAGCTTCAGTAATCCGCGGACTACAATACCGTACTGAATTCTATAAATGCAGGACCGATGAAAGCACGACCTGCATTCTCGTTTTAGCGCTCTTCTTCCATCTTTTGAATTCTCAGCTGCAGAAATTTCACCAGATTCTCTGAAATCAATTATCTTCCTCTCTGAAAGAACCCCTTTTCTTCTCTTTGGAAATCTCCTCTTCTTCTGCTAGAACAGGCCTCCCCTGTTTTGCATCCCTTCCTGCCTTTTCTACTCCAAGAAAATTTTGTACTCTGAGATCGGATTCTGCAATGGCAAGCCAATCTAAGAAGACCCAAGGATCGATTCACGACTTCACCGTCAAGGTTAGCAAGCTCGATTCGATCTCACTATCTTTCTATTTAGCAGGTTATATGTTTGTTTGTTTGTTTGTTTTTTTCTTTTCTGGGTTTTGTTTGGTTGGATTGGCCGGGTTGTTTTCTGTTGTAATTTTACTTTTATTATAGGAATTTCTCTAGATGGGTGTGTGATCCAATCCGCCCATCAGGTGGGTCCCATTCTTTAGATGCTCTGGCTCAAAAACAGTCAGGTTCACTCATCTAGTGGGCTGATGTTTACAAGCAAATGCACATATTAGAAGAATTTAGACGTTTTTCCTAACCTGTTGACCTATTTCTAGAAAAAAGTGGCTACTTGATGAGTAGATTTAGTTGTTATTTTGGTCCATGGAACCTAGATAATGGGACCCAGCTGGTAGATGGATTGGATCCACGTCCATGATATACTCACGCAGTGGCCTATCAAAGCTCATAACTTCAATATCTTTTCTTGAGTAGGAAATAGTTGTTTTTGAGAGTATATTGAGAATCAGAGATTGTAACTTCAATATTTATTCTTCCTTAAGAAATTTTTTTTTTCGAGAGTATATTGAGAATCAGAGATACATATCATATTAACGGAGTTACAGAACCTATATAAATCAGGCAATATGTAATGATATTTTCACACGTTTTGATGTCATTTCGGCATAACTCACAGATTTAGGTTGCATTTTGAACTGAATAGAATTTTGAACCGTCAGTTTAAATCAGTAGGAAATGCACAAAATTAGCGTTTTTACATAGTACTTGTAACCATGGATTTAAGACTCGGAGGAGTTGACTGCTACATGGTTCAACCCAATCTGGTTCAAGACCAAGAGCCACTCCCGACAGAGACAGCTCAGGCGATTTGCGACTCTACTCAGAGTCAAACAAGTGTCAGAAATTCTGTCTTTCATATATTTTTCATTTTTGTTTAGCCGTAGGTTATATACATTTAAAAGAAAAAACCTAAAACCTATTCTTTACTATACAATTCCGTCTCCTAGACTCACCCTAAACTCCCTTATTCACGGGATGTTACAGATTTCAAATGCCTAAAATCTCTCTTGGTTGTTTACAATGACATCTCAAGCCGACAACAAGTCGGGTCGAGTCGCTGAGTCTTTTACCATGCATGTAACACAATCCAACTTGAAAGTAACAAAATTGCATTTTGAGCCCAAACCAATATGAATTCTACCGAAGGAAATAACAAATTGGTTATCCATATCATATTAGACTAATAATTGCTACTTGATTCAATGGTGCCTCCAACACACACCTTAGTTTAAAAACTCAATAATTCATTTGGCTCGACACATCCAGCGGGTTCGGGTGGACATGAAGACTCAATTCGAGTCATCTGAACTTGATGTTTAAAATATTATATTGGGATTAATATTTCTGATACTTTGAAGAATAGGAGTATAAAAATAGTAAAACATAACTATAAAGCAACAGCTTGTAGAGCTCACCAGCGAGTTTCATGGTGACTCAGCTTGATTTCTCTCCCATTTGAGTTGACTCGGACAAGCTTTTTTGGTTGACTCACTAAGTTTTAGAACTATGCCCTGAACTGCATCTGCATTTGTTTCAATTCCAACTTGAAACTATTGTAATTTCAATTTGGAGCCCAGAACTTAGCATGACTGTTGAGGTAATGATGAATTTGTTATTGTAACTTCACTAAACTAATAATTGCAGACTGATATGATATTGCATCCAAACACACTCCTTGTAGTTTTGAAATGGTTGTCTTTGTGTAGTTTTATCATTGATGGGTTTTGTTTTTCTTCTGCAGGATGCAAGAGGAAACGATGTGGATCTTAGCACTTTCAAGGGAAAGGTCCTCTTGATTGTGAATGTTGCATCTCAATGGTAAGAAATATCTGTCTTTTTGTCATGGTTTTCGATCAGATTTTTTAACTTCATTTGAGAAATCTATTTATTTTATAGATCTGTTCCTTTGGCTGTTCATGTATGGTTTTTAGACTCAAAGGCTTGAATCGACTAGTTCGGTCTGGAGTTGAGTCGCAACTCACTTGGTTGGGTAGTGCTGATTCCATTGCACACCCAACTCATACAACTCTTAAACCATGGTTCAAAGGACTTTCCACTGCTATTTTTTCTTTCCCTAATCAACTGCTCAAATTCAAGTTTCAATTCCAATTCTGTCTTCTATCTTGATTCATTACAATATTCAAATGCATCTCATTTTTATTTGCCAATTCATTGTTGCAGTGGGTTGACCAACTCAAATTACACGGAACTTAATCAATTATATGAGAAGTACAAAAATCAAGGTTTGGATCTACGCCTTTTCTTACCTAAACTGATTTAAAAAGTTTTATTTTATTTTAATTTTAGGTGTTTCCGTAAGTACTGACTTCCTGTACTTGTCACAGATTTGAAATATTGGCATTCCCATGCAATCAGTTTGGTCCAGACCAAGCATTGGTTGG